>JAHBCN010015199.1:0-21343 GCA_019359885.1 Listronotus oregonensis
ATGTATCTTCCCAAAACATTACTCAATCAACGGAATAACATATTTAAGAAAAAAATTTAATCAACAAATATACTTAAATCTCTAAATGCTGCCACCTGTTACCAATACCATCAAATTGATACTCTACCATGAGAAAAACTTTAAAAAATCTCCGTAATTTTAATGCAGTGGATTAACATATATTTTGTTAATATACCATAGATGTCGCTATCGTGAATTGTTACAAAGAAATAAATTCCTTAATTTTAAATTAAAAAAACAAAAATAATACTATAACGGCTGATGCCTTTATTAAGAAATTTTAAATTTGTGTCGCTATGTTTGTAATATGTGTATACAATAATCGTTTGAGTGATCGTTTGAAAATGTGTTTTATGTTGAATTTTAACAATGACTACTTATGGAAATCTCTACTAATAAGGTAACTATATTAATTTTTGTAATTAGTCACAGCTCTATTTGTGTTTTTCTTTGTATTGCAGACATTCTGATGAAGGCCTCATACTAGAGAGCCGAAACTTTAAATTTTTTAAAAAATTATATTTTATTTAAAAAATTTTGTTTTATCTGCCTTTAAACCCAAGAATAGTAAATAATAAAACAATATACCTAAACAAGGCAAAGAAAAGAAACCATTTCTAAACTATATATATATATATATATATATATATATATATATATATATATATATATATATATATATATATATATATATATATATATATATATATATATATATATATATATATATATATATATATATATATATATATATATATATATATGTATATATATATATATATATATATATATATATATATATATATATATATATATATATATATATATACAGTGTGTCCCAAATTGGGCTTACATGTATTGGTAACTCGGGAACCATTAGAGCTATAGTGTCGGTTAAATTAGGAAAGTTTTAGACAATTTAATTGCAAAATTAAATCTGCTTTCAGATTTTATTTATATTTTATGGTTGGCACCAAAATGGTGCATTTTTAACTTTTGCCTGTAGCTCGCAAACTACCAATTTTACGGTTTTAAGATTACTACATTATTAGAACACTTTTTTAAGAAAAATTTATTTTAATTAAAAATATTTTTCTAAATTTATTTCTTTTTAAGATATTTACACAAAATTTGCATTTTCATACGGACGCCATATTGGATTTTTACATTTTTGAAAAGGGCTCTTCAAGAGCTTTTCATTGATGTATCACAAGTCTAGGTTTTCAGATTGCTTAAGCTCTAAAAACGATAAATTTTGTTTATTTGATAGTAGGCTTAGACTAGACTGCGTAATGGCCGCCCCGTTTCATAAAAAATAAATGATACGTATCTTATTATTTAAATATTCTAAATGTCAAAATTAGCGTGCATCTTATTTCTCGTTTAGAAACGCCTTCAACAAAAATTCAAGTTTTGATTATTTTAAGTACCTATTTACAATAATGGCTTTTAATTATTCCAATGATGAAAAGCTGGATATGATTATTTTAAATCTAACAGAAATACAGAAGCTGCAGCACTTGCATACAAAGAACAATTTCCGGAGCGGCAACAACCTAACCAAAGACATTTTAGATTCTTAGTTACGAACTTGTTTGCCTATGGATCTTTGTGAAACCGAATCCCAAAACTTATTCAAAAAATAATGAAGCAAGGGAGGCGATCATAATGGAAAACGTTAGAGATGATTCCACAACATCGGTTAGAAAAGTGGAAGAACAGACAACAATTCCTAAGTCATCTGTGCATCGGTCTTTAAAAAAATACCGTTTTTATTCATACAAACCACGTATTGTCCAGGGTCTTCAGGGGAATGATTTCAATAGACGAATCACCTTTAGTCAATGGTTTATTACTAAATGTCAACAGATACCCAATTCCCAATCCAAGGTTCTCTGGACAGACGAAACCCGGTTTACAAATTGTGGAATTTTTAATAGGCACAATTATCACTGCTGGGATACAGAAAATCCACATCATTTAGGAGAAAGACGGCTACAAACAAGGTTTGGCTTTACTGCTTGGTGTGGCATCATAGGTAATTTAAAATGCATGGCAGAACTTTCCACAACCAACTAAGAATTATGGCCCTTAGTAGAGAATCTACACTTTTAAAAATTAACAATTTTTAGCGACAAAAAAAAATTAAATGTTATAAATACTAAACAAGCTTAAAAGTCTTATATGGCAATATCTAAATTTTACAAGTAGGATTTTATTAAAATTATTACAGCACAACAACACAAAAAATATTATCCACACCCATTAAATAACTGAACGCTTATCCCAAGTTTTCTGTGTTTGGTAAATCGACATGCCGCACAGAGAGCGGTATTTATTGTTCTCGGCAGTGGCAATGCAAATAGTTCATCACAAAGGCAGTAATATTACAGCCGCAGGCCGCGGCGATGTTCACCATGTATTATATTACAATTGAGTTTTGGCTTTGTTCTCTTACGGTACACACGCGCGCTTTTCGGCAAACATTCATTATTGCTGTTCGAAGTTTCTCTATTTCGACATATCTACAAACGTACTTTTTGTTGGATAACACTAGCGACAAAGAAATTCAGAATAAAGTGCAGATTTGTTGGATAGAGATTTCGTTATACAGGGGATAAAGTTGCAATATTAAGAGGTTCAACGTGTCATTATACCTAATTGCTTTTTTCTCTATATCAAGTTCCTGAAATCAATTTTAAAAATCAAGTCACCGATATAAGCAAAATGGCCTTTTATTTAACTAGGCGCGATATATTATACGAAATAATTAGTAAAAACAGATTTTTCAAAAATATTTTTGAATGAGAAATACTATGGCAATTTATTGCATATTTTTGATTGGTTTACCTAAAAAAATAACTAAAGTGTCATAACGCGGTGCGGAGCCAGTAGGTTTACTTAATAAGTAAACAAATAATAAAACAAACTAAAACTGTCTAAATTTAGAATCATTAAATTCATCTGCAATAGTTTTATTATCTTCTATACTATTATTAGGGGTCCACTTGAATATTCAGTAGTTTTTTCTCTGTTCCACCAGTCAGATATACTTTTTTTCCTATGCGTTCTACTACTTTTCTCCAGTAGTCTTCTGCAATTTGTTGTAGGAATTTTTTTCCTAACGTTTTTTACCTGATGTGAACTTAGTCTATTATAAACATTCTTTTTATAGAATGATTTTGCGCTCGTGCAAATTAGTTTTCAACAGCGTTACATTAGCAGTGGCAATGTCATGGTGGTACCAACAAAATCTCATAACGTGTGTTCATGCAACATTTTGTGGACGACATATATTTTTTGTCTTTGTGTATTTTTGCCTTTACTATGGGTAAAGATTATTATAAACCGAGCAATGGATTCTGGTTTTTTGAGCCAATTATTGAACAGTCACTTTTGTACAACAATAAGTGATTATTGGTTTATTTAGTTTATTAGTGTCCGCGAGAATGATAAAACGCAGGGTCTAACACAGTTAGTGACTCTAAATTTAATATATATTTTTCTCTGACCCACCAAATGTTACATTATATTATATTCCATGTTATAGTATAGTAGAGGAAAAAATTAAACTTGCTCTATCTATAAAACCAGTAGATAAGTCACTATTTAATATAGTATATCTGACGACAACCCTTCTTTCATTTTACTGATTTTAGCGAATTGTCGTGATTTTTTTCTCTATAACTCAAAAAGTATTGAGTAAGATTGATTTTTTTAAATTAATTAATATAATAAAGCTAAAGCATATCAATTTATTAATGAACATATTATTTAAATGTACTGTCAAATGATAGATGCCCCATGGCTCCTACACTAAATGACTTAAAATTATTTTTTGTGAAGCAGTCCTTTATCAAGGACATGTAGAAAAAGACAAAAAATATTTACTAATATAAACAGTTTTGGTGGAACAAATAACAATAAAGGAGATATTAACGAAAATGTTATTTAGACCAAAAATTTCATTTCAAAATGGTAAAACTCGTAATTTTTGTAAAATTATTTTTAATGTTTTTTTTTAAATTAAATCAATTATTTTATTAATTTTATTCAATATTACTTTAAATTAGGTAAAATGAATTTATTGGGCAGTCCTTTCTCAAGGACACGTCAAAAGTGACAAAAATATTCAACACTTAAATAGGAGTTTTTTCCATAGTTTGGGTGTCTATATAAAAGCTTATATAAACAGTTTTAATAAGACAAATAATAAAAGAGATATAATCGAAAACGTCATTTTGCCAACAATTTTACTTCAACATTGTAAAATTAGTACTTTTTTTACCTGATTTTCGTCTAAAAAAATAACTTTTCTAAATTTAATCATTTTCCACATATTTGTTTGTTAAATTTGTGTCGTTCACTTGCAATTATTGGTAGTTAGCATAAATACAGTGACACTGCTATCGAAGGGCTAGGCGTTGCAGTACTCCGGGGCCCCCAAGATCCCCTAAGCAACTGGTTAAATAAATATTTTCATCAAATAAAGAATTTTTACTTTTAGCCCTTTGCTAGTAAACTTCAAATGTCTCGAACTATTTAGCTAATATATTAAATTGCAGTGCTTTCCACAACAAAATCCTAATTTTTTTATCAACCCTGACAATATACTTCCATTTTAAGAAAATAATGAATTTATTGGGCGGTCCTTTCTCACGGACACGTCGAAACTGACAAAAAATATTCAACACTTGAATAGGAGTTTTTTTCCATAGTTTGGATGTCTATATTAAAGGTTATATAAACAGTTTTGATAACACAAATAATAAAAGAGATATAATCGAAAATGTCATTTTGACTAACAATTTTATTTTAAAATTGTTAAATTGGTACTTTTTTAACCTGATTTTTGTCTAAAAAAATAACTTTTTTAAATTTTAATTATGATTTTTCACATATTTTTTTGTTACATTTTTATCGTTCACTTGCAATTCTTGGTAGTTTGTACAAATACAGTGATCCTGCTATCGAAGGGCTAGGCGGGGCAGTGCTCCGGGGCTCCCAAGATCATGGAGTTCCCTAGATCCCCTAAATAAATATTTTAGTCAAATAAAGAATTTTCGACTTTTAACCCTTTGCCAGTAAATTTCAAATGGCTCGAACTATTTAGCTAATATATAAACTTGCAGTCCTTTCTACAATAAAATCCTAAGTTTTTTATCAAGCTTGATAATATCCTTTCATTAAAAAAATGTATTAATTCTTGTTTGAAGCCAATACCAATAAAAAAATTAAAATAAAAAAAAACGGAACAAAATAGTGCATACAGTTTTAGTTAAACAGCAAGAAAGGATATTTGCAAGTAACATGTCCCAGAAGTTTTAATTATTTCTGGAATTTTTTCCAAGTGACGTGATATTTTAAAAATTATTCTGAGGTGAAGGCCAAAAAAAATTTCTTAAAACATTTTGGATCAAGAAAAAACTCCTTGTTACCAGTTTTAGATTAGGAGATATTCGGTAAGATACAATAATTTAATAAAACATTGTTGATAAAAAAATCATTTTATAAAAATATTTACTTATTTGATGAAATTATTATGATATTAAACACTGTGGCAAGTCAAATATATATATATATATATATATATATATATATATATATATATATATATATATATATATATATATATATATATATATATATATATATATATATATATATATAATATATATATATATATATATATATATAATATATATATATATATATATATATATATATATATATATATATATATATATATATATATATATATATATATATATATATATATATATATATATATATATATATATATATATATATATATATATATATATATATATATATATATATACTTACCTAAATTTAAAGCATTTTGTAATCCAAATAAATAAAATAAATAAATATTTACCCCAAATTATGCCCAAGGAATTGCTTTCATGCTCGAAATAATAACCGTTCCCAAAATAGTAGATCTGTTACCAGAGGTATTATATTTCCTGTCACCAAAATAATAGTATCAGTTAATTCAGTTAGTTCTGATTAGTTTTGGTTAATTCTAGGTAGTTCTGGTAAAGTAATTGTATTGTTTGGTCATTAATTGCATTTTTTGATGATTGTACATACATTTACGAACAGGTTGGTGAGGGATCTGATATTTTGAAAATATACCATTAAATATGATAACTCAAAAGTAAATAATTTGGTGTCTGATTATATCACACTCTTTAAAAATTCATCAACCGAGTTTTCAATACTAATATAACAAGTACAAATAACATTCGAAAAAAAAGTGAAATATTTATTTTTGTTTAAAAATATTTAAGTAAAAGTTTTATCCAAAAACCTTAAGTACATATAATTTGATACTTACTTTTACTGTTAAGTTTTTAGAAAAAAATTGAAAACGAATGAAGATAAATTAAAAAATTCGACCAGAGGTAATAAATGTGCACATTCAAAAGGTTTACCGTCGCTGAATGACGGGATTTGTGAACAAAGGGTAATCCTCGGGGGTTGAATCAAATCATTCCTATTGAGTCCGCTATTTGTTCTCGGCTTGGTGCCGTTTACACCACTTGCCTAGATCTCTTTATGATCTCACACTGATTCCTTTTATCTGGATGGGCAGTGGTGGAGATAAAACATTTTAAATACCTATCACCTTTAAAAAATCCTGAAATAAATAAGTAGTTTAAAAACTTATACAGTGTGATAAAGTCTGCAGTAACCCTAATAATTAGGTTTAATAAAAAAAACACATTAGTTATTTTTTTTCTTCCAACATTTTGACGTAATTCAACATTGACATCTGTCAATATTATGACCTCATTGGCATTTTTTTTAAATTACAATATATGGCGTGTGATACATTTAAGAGCTCTTATCTCATATTTATACTTAAATTTTCATTGGGATATTAATTTTCTTTTCAGTTTTTTGTTTTTAAATTTTGTTAAGGAAGATCCTGGAAGTACCCGAAAAATTGAAAACAATTTAAGTATCTTACATGGACTTGTTTCGAAAATTCTATATGACTTTTTATTATATCCCTACCACATCCAACGGGTTTAGGATCAACTTCCTCGTGATTTTACATTACAGACGAACTTGTCTTAATGGTTTCTTCAAAATGTGTATGAAAATCCATTATTATTTAATTTTATTCACCGATGAAGTCAATTTTTCAAGAAACACCATCCCAAACTTTGACAGTATTTATTTTTAGCTGAACAAAACCCACATACAATTTTAAAATCTTGTCATCAGGAGTAACGTGTGGGCTGGAGTATGCGCTGATAATTAATTTTTAAATGGGCGAACAAGAAAACTACGATTAAGAGTTCACTTCTAGCTCTTTAAATTTGATATCATTCAAAACAAAAACAGAAAATCCATCGCGTTCCTTTATTCCGATTTAAAATAAATTGGTTTATTGTCAATTAAATAGGCAACCTAACAAATGTAAAGGGTAATTACACCGTCAATATCCATCAAAGTCAAAAAAATGCATTTCACAAAAACACAGGTTAAAGCTTTAAAAATATTTTCATGATCTTTTGAGAAAAACACCTACAAGTAATCATGATTATGGTACGTTTCACAAGAATTTGTTAAATTACAACCCTCAGTGGAAAACCCAAACATAAATAGGTTGCCTGACAAATATCTTTTGTGTAGGCACCGCACCTTTAAAAGGGTACAGGTCCTGATTACCTGATTAATATCAATAGTTTAGTTTAGCAATTTTGGATGCTCAATAACACACACGAAAATACCTTGACAAACTCCAAACGACTGATGTACTAAGACGAAAGACTCTGCTTTATATTCAACACCTGCAATTTGCCTATAACCTACATTATATACCAAAAAGTAGGTACAATAATAAATAAAGAAAATTTTAAGTCGGGACCTACATGCAGGTACCCAAAGTATATTGAGTTTTACGACTAACAGTAGCAGGTAAAACGAGAAATCAACGAATTATTGTGGAACGTACCATACCGACTTTTTTAATCAATGCAATGCATTTTTTTGTTGTAACCATAGTTACTAACTGTTTAAACCAAAATGAACATATAATAGTATTTTACATTTTGAATAAACAAATGAAAATGGCAATTATCCGGTGATTGAAAATCAAAAGTGTTCCAGTATCCGGATTAGCTCCGTTTGGTATTTTATTCTCTTTGCTTTCATCCGAGGTGTAATATTGAAACTTAGCCCGGGTGACCTATCTCGATCAGACTTGTGAATATGTGTGGTTAGCGAGTTGGGACGTGAATATCGTTTTTGCGAAAAAGTTCTACTTTTGAATTTTAAATGCTTGTAACTCTAAACTAAACTAAATTTCGTATAATCGAATATATTTGACAGAAGCTTTATTTAGGTATAAAGGGTTATTTTGAGCTAATAAAAAAATATTTACAAGGATCCTATCATCAGCTTTAATAAAAGATGTTCGGATTTTAGTAGAAATCAACTCTGGTTTATGCACGACCTGCACTTTAGTGCTATGGTGCGCGATTATTTAAACCAAAATTAGAACAATCGCTAGATAGATCGCGGAGAATCACAGACATTGTCCCGGGATCTCAATAGTTTATATTGTTTCCTGCGGGGTCATCCCAAAGCAATTTATACTGAAAAGCAGTTAAGATATCCCATTATGGTTTCATGTGAAACCATAAGAAGCAGTCCCGTCTTCTTTCAAAGAGTACGTTAATCTATAAAAAAATAGCAGAGGAATACATAATTGCATGAGGTAGACATTTTCAACATATTTTATAAATTTCCTTGCTCGTTTGGGGTTATTAATGTGGTATTATTTCAAAATATATTAATGTTATATATATATATATATATATATATATATATATATATATATATATATATATATATATATATATATTTTATATATATATATTTTATATATATATTATATATATATATATATATATATATATATATATATATATATATATATATATATATATATATATATATATATATATATATATATATATATATATATATATATATATATATATATATATATATATATATATATATATATATATATATATATATATATATATAATGTTATTCTTCTAAATAAATTATTGTGTAGTTATATATTTTTTGGCGTTATTATTCTAGAAAGATGGCAAATGAATGATTTTTTTTTATGCAAAAACTGTTCGTCAAACAAAAAAAAAAATCAAGAAATCAGATTTGCTTAAATAGAAATAGGAATTTTAATGATTTGCGAAAAAAAGTTTTTTTTTCTTTTCTCCCCCTTACTGAAAATCTAAGTTTCAAAATTAAATCTTCAATATGTATTTTTTTTATAAATTTGATCAAATTCTATTGGCAAATCCCAAGTTTCGCAAAATTATCTATGGTTTTTTTAAAACCACAGCCAATATTTTTTTCACTTTTCTTATGCATATACTTTAGATGCTTTTGACTTCAAGAAAAATGCAGATATTTTTGAGTAATTTGGAAATTGACGATAAATATTGGTTAAAGTCACGAAAAAAACACAAATAGAGGATTCGCTTTTAAAACTTAGATTTTCTCTGTAGGGGGCGGTAAAAAAAATCAACTTTTTTTGCAAATCTCAAAGGGAAAATTTTCTTTACCAAAGTGTTCCCTTCGGGGCCAATAGCATATGCTATAGATTTGGTGTGGGTCTCATGTCTCACTTTTTAGATAAAAAAAATTGAAAATCCTAGCTACGCCAGTCACTAAACATATTTTTCTTTACCACCCTCTAGGATATAGTATGTTTATATGACGTTTTCTTTCTCAAAATGGACCCAAGAATAACCTTCTTAGCTTCTTATTAAGAAACACACGGTTTTTTTACCATTTTTATAGGAAGCATTGATAATGCCCGGCGTGTATTAGCAAGCAGGCCGGTGGAATCGAATATATTCTCGTACCGTAGCCTCGTCAGATTAATCAAGTTATCTGTTCGTTTTTAATGTGTTGTACTCAAAACGCTGACGAGTGATACAACTTACATTTTAATTCTATAAACTCTGGTTATTTAAATGTTTTTATAAAATAACTTGTTTTAATCACTTCTCGTAAGCACGGCACTGTCTAAA
Source organism: Listronotus oregonensis (assembly GCA_019359885.1). NCBI lineage: Eukaryota > Metazoa > Arthropoda > Insecta > Coleoptera > Curculionidae > Listronotus > Listronotus oregonensis. The sequence goes on from JAHBCN010015199.1 coordinate 10,128, forward strand.
AAGGTATCCCAAAACGAATAGCACTGGTCCTCAAATCTCCCATATCAAATTGACTAGATCAGTGCGGAATGGCAGCCAGCAGGGGTGGTAAATGCTTTTATGTCACTCCGATGCAATGACATAAATAGTTCCTCTTTTATTTAATTTTAGCGTCGTCGTCAATTTGGGGTAGTGTGCATCTCGTACAAAGACACCCCTCTACTTGTAACTAGTTGGATGTGAAATACGATATAAGGTTCGAACGGGTAATGATATACAAATTGAATTAAACTGATGCGAGTAATTTTACGCTATAGCAGATTTTACCCAACTAATTTGTGTCACTAAACTGTTTTAATTATGGTGATTCTTGTAATGGGAATTTAATTGATAATTGTGTAGTGTAAATTAATTGAAAGTGCTAGCATTATTCAAAATGAGAATAAATGCTTTTCCAATTTTGTAATAGATATTAGGAGTATTTCGATTTCATTACTGAAAAACGAGGTTGTTAAAAATATGTCTGAATTAAAACATTCCAATTTTCTTTGTCTGCAAAAGGTTGTTTTGGGGGATCTGATAGTTCAAATTAACCGATAATCAAGTCAGGATGGGGCAGGGATAGGACCCCCTCAGAATGTTTCGTGACGACCCGAGAGAAAAAAATGCAATGAAATTAATCTAACTAAAATAAAGCAGCAATAAATAAAAATAAATATGGGGTCAGTTTAATCTTGCATTTAACATTATTAAGGCCACAAAAAAAATTCGTGATTACTTGTTGTTAATACATAAATTGTATATCACTGTTTACATACTAAACATAATTAAACCTCCTCAAAAAAGTGTTTTATTGTGATTAAAAGTCAAAATAATATGGAATAAAAATTGTATCCTTGTTTTAAAAAGTAAATTATTTCATCAATAAAAATTTCTCCCCTTATTCTATACTCTGTAAGTTTATTTCTATTCAGTTTTATATATATATATATATATATATATATATATATATATATATACTTCATGGGTATTTTTGGGAATTTTGGTTCACATTTACTTTGAAATTAAAAGTTTTTTTTTATTTTCATATTGGATTATTATTTTTTTTTTAATTACAAACGTTTTTGCAAAAGCCTTCATTAGTGTTAATACATCTTAAACTGATATGGCAGCGGTTAATTATTATTGTTTAGTTTTTTGTTTTTTTCATGTGTGACATAAGATAACGTTATAAATTACATTATAAATTATGTCTTTGGGCTTACACTAGAAGGAAATCTGTCCTCAACAATAATAAACGTTAAAACACTAATATATAGAAAATAACCAAAACAACCAAAATAAATGTGAACCATAATTTCTAAAAAATTCTAATTAAGAATATATTTTAATGGTTCAGAAAGCAAATTATCAAATACTAGATGAAAAGCCTGTCTCCGCCAGGCGAGAGACAATATTAAGTAGCCTCTGTCTCCGTAAGACGCCTTCCGTACGGCTAATGGTAAAAAAGACTTCAAAAAACGGACTTCGTTAGGTTCTAGCCACTGCTAAAGACTACCACTGTGCCAAATTTCATGATTTTAGCTCAAGCCATAACTTCAGAATCACGTGGACAGACAAATAAATATATATACCTACCTACATATAAATATATTAACATTAGCAAATTATATATATGGATAGTAAAAAAATTTAAAATAGATTAAAGTATTGCTTAAACCATCGGCATCGGCGCCAAATCAGCGCACTGTTTTATGAAGAGTAGTATAAATTTCAGCGATTATCGATTTACTATCATTTATTACACTGGTTAGACAACAATTTTTATTATTTTTAATTGAATATAGAAAGGAAATATATAATAAAAAAATATATACACTGTTTTTTTCCCAACGGCCTTTGAACAATTTTTAAAAGAACAAAAAAAATCTTAATATATTGCGTATATATATATATATATATATATATATATATATATATATATATATATATATATATATATATATATATATATATATATATATATATATATATATATATATATATATATATATATATATATATATATATATATATATATATATATATATATATATATATATATATATATATATATATATTATATATATTATATATATATATATATATATATATATATATATATATATATATATATATATATATATATATATATATATATATATATATATATATATATATATATATATATATATATATATATATATATAAAGTAAGTACCTAATTTCTAAATTATTGCTGCCTTAAATTTGTAATGAACTTAATAAAATCAAAGTTTACCGAACATTATAAAATATTCGGTAATTTTATGAAATACGTGAATATTATAAATATGAATAGGGATTTTTGATTTTAATTTATATAAAAATAAATTAAGAAAAATCACTTGTAATAAAAGAAAATTTAATTTAAAATAGCTAATCCAAAATCTTTAAAAATATTAAAAATATATTACGTTTAAAACGTGACACTAAGAAATTCCTGAATTTTTTTAAAATTTACTTGTATTAAGGTAAACATTTTTAATTTTGGGACAGCGCTGAAGCAGGGCCGTATCTAGGTATGGCCGCGCCCTTGGCGGGGCTTAACATTTCGCCCCCAGAACGGGTGGTTTGGGGAGTATACCAGGTGGTGCATTTGTTAAATCGTTACATACCTGCTACATACCTTAATGAATCCACCAGTAATAAATACAATGTCTTGTCAACTTTTTTTCCTTTACTTTGTATTAGTTATTTCAACATGTTTTACAGTATTGAAGAAAAATAATGGTTGTAATCATTTAATAAATACAAAATTACATTGAACTACATAATAGATTTTTACATAATTGAACAATTTTATAGGAAGGTAAAAACACACTTAAAACTGTCTAAAATACGTTTTAACCAACCATTGAAACTAAAAGCTAATGATTTTTAATTAGATGCTCAAACAGACCTCCGTTTACTGCTAAGCAATATCCTAAACGGCTAAAATCCTTCTTACATTATGAAGTTGAAATGCCGATAGTCGATCGCACGCCGCTGAAATTGAAACTTTTAATTCTTTAAATTTTGATAACTCAAATTTGTATAAATAACATTTTTGATATGACCCCAAAGGAAGAAGTCTTTGGCGAAAGATCAGGAGACCTAGCTGGCCAAGGTTAACGGTCCTATGGATCCATTAAACATTTTGAAATATTCCCTTAATATCGTGGTGTGGACAACCATCCCTTGAAACAAATGTCTTGATTGTCAGGTGCAACTTCTTCCAATGCCGGCCCCACTTGATTTTGTAATAGTTCTAAAAAAGTTTCTGTTCCCAAATTTTGATTCAAGAAAAAGGTACAATAACGATGTCCAAATATACCCGCCCAAACGTTTCTTTTTGAGGGTATTGAGTCCCTTTATTTTTGCGTTTGGTTCATTGTTTAATTGAAGGTGCATTCGTCAAAAACAAATTTCGTAAGAAGTCCCTATCGTTATTCGCCCTTTCCATAACTTAAAACAAAAATCTCTCTTCCGATCTCATCGCCTTCCCTTAATTCCGATGTCTTTGTTTTGCGGATGATATTTTTTTCTTTAATTTGCGTAGTATTGCTGTGATTTTTCTTACAACTTTGCCAAAAGCCTGGTGCTTATTCCTTATTTTCTTCTATATGGTAAAACTCTAAATCGGCATTATTTTCTTGAGCTCTTCCATCAGTACATTATTATTTGCTCTAAGCAGTTGCATTTATTAATAACATCCGTTTGTCTCAAACATAAACGATATTTTAAATTTTGTCTTACTTGGAATGTGTCTGTCGGAAAAACGTAGAACATGGCGGTACCTTCAAACTTTTTCCATATAATATCATTTAATCTTGTTATTTTTTCAATACTGTAAAACATGTTGAAATAACTTATTCAAAGTAAAACATCAATTAAAAAAGTTAAAGACATTTTATTTATTACTGGTGGATTCATTTAGGTATGTAGCAGGTATGCCTTTTTTAATAACTTTTTTAATTGCCTTATCAGAAAAAAAAGGAAATTTAGAATCTGAGCTAATCTTATCAACGTTTTCAAAAATATTTTTTGTAAATTAATTCAATTTACAACAAAATACAATTTGTTTAAATTCAATAGGGGCCAATATTTCAATGTATCAAAATTTACATGGGTTTCTTATGGCCAGTCTGGCGATGCACCACCCGGTGAATCCCCCAACGAAAAGAAGGTTTTTTCGGAAATTTTACAAAATTAAAGTGCAAGTTGTATGTTTAAAGTTTTTTGATCCGATAATTTCGTTTCTTTAAAATACCAAGTGGTAAAATTTGTGTCAAATTATATATTTTTTTATGAAAATATTAGCCTACTCTTTGAATAAACATGATTTACTTATTTTTTTAAAATAACTGTTTGTATCATAAAAAATTGAAATGTAAGTTACTATACATCCTTATTTGTTATGATTAAACTTATAAATAACTAAAGGAAGTCTTTAAGTTGAAAATTTGTTATAAAATTGTTCTGTTTAATTTAATTATTTGATTAATTTTTTCAGTAAAAAATAATAATAATATGACTACGGTATTGACAACTGATATAAAAAAATTTTTCATGGCCGATTTGGCCCCCGGTACTGCGCCCTTGGCGGTCCCCATCTCGCCACCGCCTAGATACGGCCCTGCGCTGAAGGCTTGTATAAAGCTTAAATATTAGTTACTGTGGGTACCAGGTTTTTAGGTATCTTAACACACTCCCCAGTTCTCTTAACAATGTTTAAGAACCGAAACATAAAAATATTGTATTTCACGGAACACGGCAGTGCCATCACGATTGATATAAAAATAACTACTAACTATAAACCACCCCCCTTTCCCATAAACGTATGGGTAATGTTATCCAGAGAGGTGTAATGGATTTTCTACTAAGTTATTCAATAATCTATCAAATAATAGTTGTATGTTATGTTATGTAGATAAATGTTAAAAATATATATTAACTAACCCAAAACTAATAACTAATATGTTCAATGTGCAGGCTTTTCTCAAAATCCACCATTCACTTTATTTTTTAAGCTGTCCCGGTAACCCAAGTATTTCTTTTCAATTAGTTACATGGCGACATCTATAAAATTTTAGCTTGTACCATAAAATGAACACGGCTCTGGTTTCTTCTGAGATTATATATCCTACCAACAGAGGACGCCATAAGCTTAACAATTTCTTTATTTCGGTTGCTTCCATACTGATTACTGACAAAATGGCGAATAGAATTAAATATACGTAATATTGTCGTATTTACTACTATCTACAGCGTGTGTCATAAAAAAGTTTAATTTAATTTAAAATGTCGAAATTTGGACATGTGGGATCGATTCGCTAGGGTCGAAAACCCTTTACCCCAAATTTTCAACTTGTATTGAATCATTTCTAATGTAAATAAAATATGTTTTTTTTTTATTAAATTATTTTATTTAATATCTTGCAGACGACACGAAAGAAAAATTTGAAAATGAGCAGTTTTGTATAAGTTGATACACGCTTCTAAAATTCTAAAATAAATTAAAAAAACTTGTGTTTAATTTTTAAAAAATCATCGATAACGTCATATATCTCAAAAGTAAAGTAGTCTGATAATTGTTATTTGGCATAATTGTTAAACAAGTTGGATGAACTTAAATCACTATAATTCAGTTAAATGGTGAGTCACCCTTAGGTCCCCCACACATGGGCGGATCCAGCTTTGGCGCCAGGGGGGGTCACAGAGTCGTAGTCAAGTCACAAGAGGCTATAATTTAATTTTGATAATAATAGATATAAGTAAAAAGTAGGTTTTTTATTAATTATTGTAAGTACCGTACTTAAAAATACCTACCTTTGTTTAATTAACAAAATCAATTCTTCTTTTACGTCTTCTCCCGATAGGCGTTATCACTTCATCTACTTTAATGGGTACGTTTTTATGAATGTGGAGAAGTGCCAGTCCGGTTAGACGTTCTTTAACCAATTAAGCTTTTAGCCACGATTTTATTTTTTTAACGTAGTCAAAGACCTTTCCGCCGTCGCTACACTAAGCGGTAGTATAGCCATAAAACATATTTTTTTTTATATTAGGATACATCTCAATATCGCAATTTTAAATAAGGTCAGAAATCGATTGTGGTATTCACCATCCACAGCCGATATTTGTTTACAACGACAGAAACTGGAGTATTATCTAGTAACAATGTATAATCGGTTTCTAGTTCTTTCACAGTTTCAATGTGTTGATTACTGTATTCAATTTTGGGCATGAAAACGCTCAGCTGAAACAAATTGAGTATTTCAGAAGACAGACGGTGCTGTAGGTCACTTATTATTGAATGCTGAAAAGGGCTCTGCGGAAATAGTCTTCAGCAGATTGAGCAGGTTGGTTATTGGCCATATGTATATGTCTTGACACTATTTTGGGACATTTAATTTCTTCATCTAGCTGCGCAGATACTTCTTTAGCCTCTTCAAAAAGCTGTCGGTAAATTACGTCCGCAATTTCTCTTTTATTTTGTAGAGCACTTATAGCATCATTAAAAGCATCCGCAGCTTTTTTTAAATCAATTAAGTTCGATTGCAGTATTCTGCTTAAAGATACACCAAATTTTAAATTTTAAATCCCATAACCCTTTGGCTGATATCTTAAATTTAAGTTTTATTCACTAGTATTTCATTTTAAGGTAAGGATTGATGCTACCCAATGCGATCTTTAATTTGAGATATCACAAGGATGGTGATGCTATTAGAAATTTTAATGTTGGGGTATCAGGCGCCTAGGGGTGGTTCATTATTTGACTGATATAGTGATTTTAGTTTCCCATACTTTTATAATATTTGTGTCAAATTACAATTTTCCAACTATTTTATTTTTTTAAGATATTTGCACTGATATTGTTCAAACTAACACACAGGGCCGTATCTAGGTATGGCCGCGCCCTTGGCGGGGCTTAACATTTGCGCCCCCTCCCACACAAACGACAAAATTAAAGTACAAAGTTGTAGGTTTAAAATTTTTTGATCCGAGAATTTCGTTTCTTTAAAATACCAATTTTGTGGTGGAATTTATGTCAAATTTTATATTTTCTTTATATGAAAATATTAGACTACTATTTGAAAGAGACATGATTTACGTAAAACAGCTGTTTGTATCTGATTGAAGAAGGGTCGCAGTAGGGTTTTGATCAGTGAGTCGTCACTCTATGCTTTAGCATTGGTTTTATATTTCGTACTGTCTTAATTTAATTAAGCCAACGTAACAACGCATAATAGTTCGAGAAATGTTGAAAAATTTTAATTTTTCTAAGCTATTTTTATTAAAAAAAACTAGTGCTGCCTCCAATTTATTAAATACCAATTTATCTGCAGCTTAAATTAAAAATAAAATAAAAAGTTACATTCTCGCTGTGGGTATCAGGATATTTTCATGTGATATGATAGATTTTTTTAGTCTTAATATATTAAAAATAATTAAATTAAGTATTTAAGTTGAAAATTTGTTATAAAACTGTTCTGTTGTAATTTATTTATTTAATTAATTTTGTTAATGAAACATAATAATAATATGACTACGTTACTGACAACTGATAAAAAAAAAATGTTTTCATGTCCGATTTTGCGCCCCAAGGTAGTTGCGCCCTTGGCGGGCAACCATCTCGCCACCGCCTAAATACGGCCCTGTAACACCCTGTATATGTTGAAATAAAAGAAAAGTAAAAACTTATTTCTTACGAAGTTTAGCTTATTGCCGATTCCACTGGTACAGTTGAAACATACTTAGTTATGTCTTATCAACACTCAAAAGAAGTAAATATGGTCAGGTATATTATTTAATGTGCACAGTTTTTGCCAGTGTTTTTTTTATCGCTATTATTATTAAAAGAATAGTTTTAAAAAATCCTGCATCATATAGTTTAGTCGAGAAGTGGGTTTCCTGCAAAAAATAGTTAGAAGGCTTCGAAAAATATAAGCGATAGCTCATTCGACAAACCTGGAAAAGGCGTTTTAAGAACTTTTTCTCTCAATTAAAAATGTAGAAATAAAAAAAGCCATTTCAATTTTTGATAATAACTCAAAGAGATAGAATTTTCAATAAAAAACTTTGAACTCCTGGAGTTCTATCTACATTATTTTAATTCAACGCTGAAAATGGGCCTCCGCGCGACTTTGTTGGTTGTGCACTTGGCGTCAGAACCGAGTACGTCTCACCAAAGATAATACTACTACGCATAGATGGTTCATTTAAATGGGGCGCTCTGAATCAGTTAGGAATATTAATGCTTCCGTAAATGCGAATAAAATTAAGTCGGTAACCCCTGCCCCAGCGAAACGAGGTACGAAACCATGTGCGACATTGCCAATGTCTGTCGCTTGTACCTTATTCGGAATATGAAGTAGCGAAAGCGGGCGGCTAAACGGGTTGTGTATTTTCAAGTCGCATGTTTAACTTTCGTTCACGGATTGAAATGTACAGCGCGAAAATATCTTGATGGACATCGGCTCGCGTTAGAAATCCATTAGGGGTATAAAAAATATAACATTGAATGGTTTATCTTATCCGTAGTAGTATTATCTTTGGTTTCACTAAATATTTTTTTAGGGTATTAAATATTATTTCAATTTTTTTTCTTAATTATGGTGTATTCAAAAAATTTATTCTTGTTGAAAATTTAATTAAAAGTTAGTTTTTCAACAAGTTATACAATTGTCAATTAACAAAATTGTTTCGAACTTTCGTCCTCATTGTACATTAAAAAAATGATAATAACTTTGACAAAAAATGAAAAATAAGGGGAATGATTTAGTGTGGCGTCCTAAGTTTTGACGCCGAGGGTCAATCAAAAATATCGCGCGGAGGCCCATTTTCAGTGTTAAATTAAAATTATAAATAACTGAGATAGAACTTCAGGATTCAAGACTTTTTTGTCGGAAATTTTCTCCTCTTCAAGGATCTTTTTTGCAATTTCCGCTGTCTCTTATGGTTTTTGAGTTATCATTAAAAATCGAAATATCTTTTGTTTATTTTCGTTTTTTGGTAATAACAATTACAATTTTTATTGATGGAAAAAATTCTTAAAACGAATTTCTCAGATTTGCATTAGGCGTCGAATGAGCTATTGCTTATATTTTCGTATCCTTCTAACTATTTTTCGCAGGAAACACTCTTCTCTACTAGACTAATAAAAAAGAAATGTAATGAACAGAAAAAGCTTCGACATTCCGTAATAAAATTATATATAAGTCGTAACAACAACACAACCTAACATATTTAACATTCCAAGAGTAGTAAGAGTCACAATAACCATAACAAAAGCGACTCTGTTTAATTTTTCTGTTATCGATTTACAATATGGTTACAAGTAAGACGAATAATGTCATTAAGTACCATTGTGCGGCGGTTCTACATGTATAAGAGTACTTAGCAATCCGAGCCGTCAGCAAGAAATGTTTTGGTAATGTTGTAGTTAATGGTTTTTTTATATACAGCTTGTCTTATTTATTTTAAAAATCAACTGAAAGTAAACATACATTTCATTGGATTTATATCTCTTTGGCTGTACATAAAAATCATTAAAATTTAATAACAAGAAGTAAAGAAAGTGAATGAAAGAAACCATAATTTAAATAAAAATGCATATTCAAAGAAAAGCACACTTTCTTTGACACGGAAAAAAATTGAAATTTATAAGCGCTTCAAAAAGTCTCTTAAAAAAAACTTGGCTGATGAATTTTAAAAAATCATCGATAACGCCATATCTTAAATTCGGAACATACTGTATAAATATTTCGTATATAGAAAGTGTGACTAAAACTACTAATTGACGCAGGAGTGGATTTACGCAAAGGCTAAGTAGGCGGAAGCCCAGGGCGGCAAATTACAATTAATTTAACCTTGTCCCAAAACTGGAGCCCTCCGTGACTTCAGATTGACTAAGAACAAGACAAACTCAAATTTGCTGCAGGCAGCCTCTTGCAGGCAGCTCTTCGCCCCCTACAGCCACCACAGTACCTGGACCCCAAGGTACAATCTCCTCCCCCAGTAGTGATCCATGACCAAGACAAATGGTCCCATTAAAGGCATTCAAAAGCCGGAGGTAAATTTTACAAAAGCCACCTTAACTAAGCAAGGAATTCGTGTTTGTCCTGTTACCTCCGGACTTCAGAAAAGCGACAGTTTTCTTGAGCAAACCCATAAAATACCATTCTTTCTGCCATGAGACGGACAAACCTCTAAATGTAGTGTTTAGAGGAGTCCCCGTCTCATCACAATGGAGGAAATCTCCGAAGAGCTAACAGAGCTTGGTTTTCACCCGGAGGGGTAACTGCATGATGTCGGGCCATACCAAGGCCCCCTCCCGATGGTAAAAAACCCATTCCCGAAAAAAGAAGAAACCATCTTTTTAATGAAACGGCTGCAATACATCAGCGTTAAGGGGGAACCTCTTAACAAAAAAACCCGAGGGTTTCCAATACAAATGCCAGGGTTCTGGCACACTAAAACTTCTGTCATGGACAGGCCCCGTGCGTGAAATGCGGTGCCGAGCACCCTCAAATGAGTGCAAGAAACGAAAATACCCCGGCGACGTGCGCCAACTGCAATCAGCCCCATGCTGCAAACTACAGGGGGTGTCCAAAATTCCCCAGACTACCAAAAACACTGCTCAACCCAAGAAATCCACCTGGTAACCCGAGCGCATCCTACGCTCAGAAGGTTGCCCCTAAAACAACTCTTACCCAAGTTTCTGTTTCACAAGGTCAGTTTCAGGCCCCCATGGACCGACTGGCTGCCTTCGAGGGGAAATTTGACGCCCCCAACCAGTAAACCCCCCCTTTTTTTTCCCTGTCCCTTGTCTTTTGGGGTCCTTTTATGGACAACAAAAATTCCCCCGTTAAACCCTCTGATCCAGGACCATCTGGGTATGATCCAGCTCTCCCAAAAGGGCCCCACAAAAGACCAAAATTCAAATTTTGGACTAAAACTTTTAGGATGGCCCCTACCGGGAAGGACCCGGGGAAACCCCCCCCTGGCCCTCGGCCTAGCCATTAAAAAAGATTTCTGGATTGCCCGAGTCACTGGGGGAAAGGGGCCCCCGCTTCTCGTCACTTCTTAAACCCCCCCTCCGCTAAGCCAGATTTTAGGCTAAGCCAAAAACTTCAAAATCCCAAAAAACCGTGATAAAAATGGCAAACACGGGGG
>JAHBCN010015200.1:0-21264 GCA_019359885.1 Listronotus oregonensis
ATATTGGTCTGCCGGTCAAAGTCAACTTGACTGGTCTGACGATGCTCCTTATACTTATTAAATTATAGACAATGCGCTCCTTCAGTGGCAGGCGGCTAGAATTTAAAAATTTTAAAATTTTTTTTTTAATTATCCCCCTATCATTTTGGTTTTTTAAAAAACCCCCCCCCCAAAACCAATTAATAAAATGGAGGGGCCAAAAATAACTTTTTTTTCACCTCCCCCCCCCCCCCCCAATATAAGTAAACTGATATTTAATCGTCACCGGTCGGGCATGTCAATAAATACAGTTGGTTTTTTTACCCAAAAAAATTAAAAAAAATTTTTTTTTTTTTTTTTAATATTTTTTAAAAAAATTACTGTTTTTTAAAAAAAATGGTATTAGTTAAAATTAATAGCCAAAAAAAACCCAAAATTTTAAAAGTATTTTTTAAAAAATTAACTTAAATATTTTAAAAAAAAAAAAAGAGAAAAAAAAAAATGTAATAGGAAAAAAAATTTAAAAATTTTATAAAAATAGTTTTTTTTCCCCGCATTTTTAATAAAATAAGTAAAAAAGGAGATATAAGAAAAAAAGTGTTTTTGGGTTTTTTTAAAAAAAATTTTAATAACAATATTTAAAGTAAGTATAAAAGTTAAAAATTTTTTTTTAAAAAAATTTTTAAAATTTTATTTATTAAATAAAACAAATTAATACAAGGGGGCCTGGGGAATAAATAATTTAGTGGCACGGATTTTTTTTAAAATTTTTTTTGGACCAAAACTGTACCCATACCTATTTTTTTAAAAAACATTAACAAAAAATAAAATTTAAATTTTATTTAATTTAAAAAAAATAAAAATAAGTGCCATCTCTATCTGGCAGGACACTTAACATTTCTTGATCTTCTATGCTTCTTGGTATAGCTCATCTTTTAAAATTTTTTTTATTATTCATTTAAATAATAACATTATTAAAAAAAAAAGACAGTTACTCGTTCAAAATGATCTTGAGAAAATTTTAATGATATTTATAACATGAAAAAAAATTTTTTTTTTAGTTCTTTTTTTTTTTCAGTTCAATTCATGTTTAAACTTTGATTTACTCATATCTTAAAGTAGTAAAATAATGGGTAAATACCATAATTTAAATAAGAATGGCTTTAAGCCTAAAAGAAGTAGATTTTTTTAATAGAAGAAATTTTAAAAAAAAGTTTAATACTAAATAAATTACAAAAAAAAAAAAAATTTTTTTTTAAAAAATTTTTTCCCCAAGATCTTTTTTAAATGAATAACTGTCTTTTAAAAAATCATTGATATTAATATTTAAATCGATAATAAAAATATTTTAACGATGAGCTATACACATAGTAGCATAGGAGAAAAAAAAAATATTAAGCGTCCTTGGGTATAATAATAATAATAAAGATTAAATTTTATTTTAGTTAAAGTTTCAAATAGACCCGGAATGAGTACAGTTATTGGACCAAAAAAATTTAAATAAAATATCCGCGCCACCAGGTTATCGCCCTTTGCCTCAGGCACATTTTATTAGTTTGTTTCATTCGATAAATAGAACTTTTTTAATTTAAATTTTTTTTAAAGGACCCCGGGGCTGGTATACTTACTTTTACCAGAAACAATTTTTTTTAAACAAAATATTTAAGGGCCGAAACAATTTTTTTTCTTATATCACCTTTAATACTTATTTTCTGAAAAAAAATATAACCTTTTTTTTAGAACATATTAAAAGACATTTTTTTTTTTTATTACATTTTATCGTAACTCTTTTAGTTTTTAGGATATTTACGTATTTATTTTAAATTTAAATTGTTAATCCCTTTTAAAAAATTAAAAAAGGGGTTTCAAAAATTTTTTAAAAAAAAATTTCGAAGTTTAATTAGGCCATCAATTCTAATTTCATACTTTTTTTTCTAAAATCAATAGTTTTTTGAGTTATATTTAAAATCCGATTTTTCCCCCCCGGGAAAAAAATGCAATTTGAACCCCTGAGCTGAGGCAGCAGTGCGGCTTTGAAACTTTTTTCATAGTAATATAAAAAAAAGCGGTTCTCTTATAGGCTAGGTTTTTTGCGGTGGCATCCCCACTATTTTTGTTGTATATATTAAATAGAATATTACGATATTTAAAAAAAAAAAACCCCACGACTAAACTAAAATAAACTTAGAATTAATACAACTAATAAAAAAACAATAAATACATGTTTAGTATAACTTATAAATGTTTTTTTTTAAATTTATAAAATTTTTTTGTGAGTAAGAGTTGATAATGGGGGAAACCCATTTAAAAACGACTACCTATATTTTTAGGTGCAACATTATTTTTGAAATGTGTTAAAATATGCTTGGCTTATTTCTATCTCAGTATCTGATCAAGAACAAAAATTTTTTTTTTTTTCGTTGAACAAGCAACATCTGTCAGTGAACCCGAAACATAATGTATTTATTTATGTTTGAAGCGGGGAGAATGGAAGACAAGAAGACATTTTTTTTTTTAAAAGGGGGCCTTTTTGGGGGGTACAAAAAAAACAACATTAGGTAATAAAAAACCTGCCAGAAATTGATAAACATAAAAAAATTTTTTTTTCATCAAAATAGAGATTTTACGAGGGGGGAAAAAAAGGGGAAATTTGTCTGTCTTTAGTAAAAATGTTGACGATAAGTACTTAAAAAAGCCACTAATGGCAATTATTAAACTAATACCGTAGAACGGGGCTATTAGAGAGAATTTTTTTAAGGTTTTTTAACGATATCTTTAAAACAAAAGCAAACCTGGCCAATTTTTTAGTGACATTGGAGAGACCTGCGATAGGGGCATTTACTATCTACATTGTTGGATTGGGAAACCCTCTTCTGGGAGCCCTAAAAAATTTTTTTATGGTCTTCCCAAATTGCCCCATAGGGTGGGGCTATTTGAGAACATGGCTTAAAAATTGCATAAATCGTAGTTTATCCACTAAAGGGGCTACTTGGAAAACAAAAAACATTTTTAAAAAATTAGAAAACATGTTTAAACAAGAAAAAGTTCTTTAAGGAAATACAACATTTTTTGCAACATTGCAAATCACTTTAGAACTAGTAAGTATAAAAAACATAAACAAGGTAACTTAAAAATGTTTAAATCATTAACAACAAATAAAAATAACTCTGCCTTAAATATTATAAAGGTTTCTTAAAGGTTACAGTTTACAAACCTACCCGTATTTAACTATTCACTTTACGTTTAGTTTTGAAAGATTATTCAGCTAAAAAATTGCCGGGTTCCTGAACCTTCAATTTTAGGGGGGCTAAGTATCATAACAATCATTTCGATTGTTATCTCGTCCTCGTCTAACTTAGGAGGAGACAAAAATCTTTCCGTTTTGAGGATTTTTTTAAAAATGATATTTTGAAAATCCGTTCCCCGTTTAGCATGTTTACAGATTTTATCTGACCTACATAGCATTAGCTTAGAATTGTGTCTGTATATCGAACAACCACCCAATCATTCACCTTAAGATTGCTAAGGTGAATAGAGGAAAGGTCATCATCGTCAGTGATTTCTTGCAGATCTTCTTCATTAAGTTCTTCTGGTTGGTTTTCTTCATCATTGCTTTTTCCAAGTGAAAATAGTCTTCATCGTCACTTTTTCTAGCCAGTCTTCATCATGTGATGATTCGGATGGACTAATTTCAGGATAACTAAAAGGATCGTTCCTACTAGTAGACGCAGACGAATTTACAAATCGGATGTTGAAAACACTTTTTTCCGGCTTCTGGCAATCTTTTTTCGACGCGGTGCTTTATGCCGCTCAAATTACCATACGCATTTCTTTAAAACGCCCAAACTGATTCTGAAACGCTCGAATCTAAATTATTAGAAGCTGTACCTGTGGCGGACATTCACGGTAATCGTTCTTTTGGTCGTGAAGGTTTTTAAAGGGTGCAATCAGTTTGGCAAAACCGGATTTTAAAATTTTTTGGCTTCCTTTACCATTCTCTTTAATCTTGTCGAAGCTGTCAAGCAACCCGGGGGGAAAACATCTTTTGGGGTGTAGTCATTTTCCCCCCTTGACCTTTCTTCCCGTGGTTAGAATCTCGCGCCAATATTTCTTGAGGGGGGCCCTTAAAATGCGACGTCAATGGCTGCATGACGTGTCGCATTGCTTGGCAAGCAAATAAATGCAATATCCATTTCCTCGCATGTTTTAAGGACATCTTCGGAAAAGTGAAGATAGTTTCTCCGATGAGCCTAAAATGAAAATTAAATGTCGGTAAAGATACTTAAACCTCTCAGTTATACCTGCTAACCTTTTTCCAGGTTTGTTTCTAAAATGGGACCACCACCGAAAAAAAACCAATCTCGGAAACACATGGAATCGAACCACCCGCTTTTGGATCGATTATATCTCAATCTATGGCCTCCTCAGTCCATGAGTTCCAAAGATGCTCACCTTTATAACTACATAAACTGGTAATATATCCCCCATTAGCAGTACCAGCATACATTAAGCTTATGGCGGTTTTGGTCAATTTATCCCCCTTTTGGGGGGTACCTTGATCCTCTTTTAAATATATTTTTAGTGCCTGGATTGTCAGTAAGGTTTGTTTCGTCATTTTATCATTAGACTAGGATCTACCGCTAATAAAATTTCTCTGGCATTATCGAAAAACTTATCGATCACTTCTGGCGAAAGTGAAGCTCTTTTTTTTTGAAATATTTGATGATATACGGTTTGATATAAACTTTTGATGTCGCTTCAAAAAACTAAAGCCCAGTTTTTCCAGGTAAATTATTCTTTTAAAAAGAGTCTCTTGTACACCTTTTTTATCAAGTAATTTTTGCAAAAGTCTTAGGTCCAATAAGTCAAAGGAAATCCCCATGTTGCCACAATATTTAGATATTTGACAAATTGTTCCTCTTCTTCCGTAGAAAATATTGCAGGTCTTCCGGGTTTTCCCAAAACATTATCCTCTAGCACGTCTGCCCTTTTGGTTGCGATGGGAACTTTAAAACGCTCAGAGGCCTTAGCTAAAGTTAAGCGCCCTTTCTTTACCTCCTCTACAGCTCGGCCAATGCATTTTTTTTAAATAATGCCTATACGGCACGTAATGTTTGCCATTCCTTACATGGCTGAATGTTTTTTTTTATGTGCGCACCATTATCTCATACCATTCAAAAAAAAAAAACACTGACTAACGATTTCCAAATAGCCCCCATACTTTCTCAAATAGCCCCAGTATTTCTCAATTGCCCCACTTCACAAAATACTGAATAAACAAAAACAGGGAAAAACAATAAAATGTTTATCTTATAAATACACCTTCCCCTTTAAAACCCCCTATAATTAATCGGATTAAGTCCCAATAACGTACATAGTCAGTTTTGATTTACCCGGATAAAGTAAACTACTTACATTTCTTCCAGCAAATACCACGTGCTTTTCTAACCTCTACACGCCGAAATAAAACGGGAAATTTCCCTCCTCGATGCACTCAGGCGCACGTTTGCATCTCTACTAACGGCGCGGCGGAGCGTTGCGAATTCAAATAAACCGTGCAGGCTGTGTTGCTGCTTTTAACGTTTTTTAGAAGAATTCTCAAATTACCCCTCATTTCAGAATAGCCCCTTCTACGGTACTTTATTTTAGTTTTATGGCGGCTTTAGATTCTACATAAATAACCCATGTTATAATTAGTACCAAGTTTCTTATTTCATTTGTTTTAAATTTCATTTCTTTTAAAAACTCAGAGGTGATATTTAATTAATTAAGTTAAGTATAACATTAAAACAGTCACCTACCATATCATGTGGTTAAATATTATACGAATAAAAATAATTTTACCTTCTCAGAAATTCAAATGACGATATCTTTGATGTTTTAAATGAAACATTCAGCATTTTTACACTACATGATAAAAAATAATTTGCTTTTTTGATAGTGTGTAGTTGCCTTTAACAGTAGCCATTAATATTAGGGGCTACGATTACGTAAGCCAATATGGTTTTAATGGGCCACTGGGTTCCATAATTTTCATAAATTTTTATGCCAAACTGAAAAATAACGTGTATTAGTAGCTTATTTCTTTCTTTACAACAAAAAACTTCTTTTAATAACACTGATATGCAGATTGGTTTAAATTAATTATTATGTCATATTATTTATATATATATATATATATATATATATATATATATATATATATATATATATATATATATATATATATATTTATATATATATATATATATATATATATATATATATATATATATATATATATATATATATATATATATATATATATATATATATATATATATATGTATATATATATATATTTTATAAGGTTAATTTCTTGTTGATTTAATAATATTTTCGGAGTTTTTTTTTCTTGGGTTTTGCAGTCTTTCAAATTACAATGGAAAAAAAAAAAAAGTGTTTTTTTCCAGAAAAACGTATTATTTTTTAATTGTTTTGACGTTTCGGAAATTTCCCCCTACCCTTTTTTCAAATAGTTGTAAAGTAGCCTTATAATTAACATTTACATTTTACGTACAGGTATACATCAATAAAAACAATTTCATTTTGAACACATATAAATAAACTAACGAAAACAGATACACGCACGAGCGGAACACGTCACATTTTTAAAATTTGGTTTTGTATACTTTTTTTTGTATCATATCCCAAAACCAAATTTTAAAAAGGGACTTTCCTCGGCTTCGTGGGTTTTCGTTACCCTATATTGTTCAAAAGTGTTTTTTTTGGGGTATACGGAAAGGGTAAAATGTAAATGTTAATTATAAGCATTTCCCCCCACCCCCGGGAGGCGAAATTTCCGGCCGTCAAAAATTAAAAAAATCATTTTCTGGAAAAAAACCTTTTTTTTTTCCATTGTAAGGGGGGACTGAAAACCCCAGAAAAAAAAATCTCATATATATATATATATATATATATATATATATATATATATATATATATATATATATATATATATATATATATATATATATATATATATATATATATATATATATATATATATATATATATATATATATATTTATATATATATATATATATATATATATATATATATATATATATATATATATATATATATATATATATATATATATATATATATATATATATATATATATATATATATATATATATATATATTTTTTTGACATTTCCTCATAAATCACCCTGTATATTTTTTTTTTTTATTATTATACCATCTGCCCAAAATTTTAAAATTTTTGCTTTGCACCAATATTCTAACAAAATTTTGGTTATTAATTTTTTTCCTAAATAATTTATTTTGCTTTTAATTCCTAAAAGTGCTCCGGGGAACACATAATTTAAAAAAAAACCCCTTTAAAACTTATTTATACAAAATTTTTTTTGTTAGCCAAAAGCTATATTTTAAAGACTTCTTAGCTAAAAATACAAAATATTCTATGAATATATCTACTAAACTTTTAAAAATTTTAAACTATGGGGGAAAATTTTTTAAAAAAATTTTTTTTTTTTAAATGAACATAAACATAGACATATAAAATTTGGAAAAAATTTTTTTCCAAGGCCCCGTTTTTTATTTTTTGGCTTTGGGCTATTTCGCAATTCAGCCATTTTTTAAGGTTTTTTTCAACAATATTTATAACCATGAGAAATGGTTAAAACCGGCAATGGATACAATGGTTTTTTCATTACATTTTTTTTTTGAGGTTGAAAATTTACAATTTAATAAATGGTTTGTAAAGACTTTACTTTTATAGAAACTTTTCTGTCTCGTCTATTTTGTTCGTAAGTTGTCCTTTTTTGAGTAAAAAAAAATACATGTCGACAATACAAAGTGAGCATACAGATTGCAGCAATATTGTTGAAAAAACCTTAAAAACCATAAACATCTATCCCAAATTATATGCATCTAAGCTTAGGACATATGTTTGTAAAAACTGCAAAATGTCTGCGTGAAATTTTTTTCCCATTTAAAAAAAAATCAATGTATATTGGTTGGATTTAAACTTATAAACATTAAAAATCTTTTTGATATAAATTATTTTTTTATTTTTAAAATACCCCAAAAAAATTTGAAAGCGTAAAGCTAGGGCCCCCTATCCCTTAGGTAAGTTTTTTCTTATCGATATTCCGCTGTTAAAATTTGTTTTCCATCTTGGAAAACTGCTTGAGAACAAATTACATTATTTGTTGTGGGAAAAACAACATGTGTTTACAAACATGAAACATGATGAGATTAATCTGCGGATGGGGGGAATGCGAGACAAGGAAAATGTTTTAATTTGGGGGGTTTTACTCTTTAAAATTTTTTATAAATAATATTTATTAAAATCCCCAAAAACAAAAACAAACAAGGTTTTTAAATAAAATGTTAGCTTTAAAATAAAACGCAAATTTTTAATGGTTTAAATTAGGAAAAAGGGTTTCAAAAATTTAAAAAGTTTAGTTCGTTATGTTCCCCCAAAAAAATTTTAAAAAAAAAAGGTTTGATTACAAAGACTTTTTTCGCTTTTATCCTTTTACAACAACATAAAAAATGAAAAAGGGAATTACACCCTTAAAATCCATTGTAATAACAAAGGGAAAAAAAATTTTTTTTAAGAAAAATTTTAAAATTCTAAATATTGCTCATTAGCGTTTGAAAAAAACACTCTGTAAGGAACCAGGAATACCGACTTTTTAATCCAATGCAATATATTTTTTTTATTGTTCTAACCATTTTTCTTTAATTTTAAAAAACCAATTTATACATTATTCCTTAATATGTTTTTCTTAAACGAAAATAAACAGATTATAGTATTCTATTTTTTTTTAAAAAGCGAATAAAAAAACACTTATTAACTGATTTTTAAAATCAAAATGTTTTAATGTCCGAATTAGCTCCACTTGCTATTTAATTCACTTCGCTTTCAATTGCGATGTAAGAACTATACAAATAATAAGAATTAAAAAATTTCGGAAAAATTTAAGAAAATTTTGTTCGGTATGTTACCGAAAAAACTTTTAAAAATAGGTTTAATTACAAAGACATTTGTCGCTTTTATCCTTTTTATTACTTAAATTTAAGCAGACATGTACTCAATAATTAACTGTAACTTAATCCTATCAAGCTTTTTAAAATACATGCTATTTAACTAAATATTTATTATATAAAATTTGACGATTTGTTTTTTAAATGGTATTCTTGTGTTATACTGGCTAAAAAAACAACGAGCTTAGTACAAAAAATATATTTCTGCAAAATATAGTGTTAAATTACCACCCCAAAAAAAGCAATATATATATAATCCAGCAATAGGGGCTTCAGTACAAGTATATATAAAAAAACAATTATGGAATATATTTAAATTATTTATATATTTATTTATTATAACTCTTACCGTTACTATTTTACCGTTGTTCCAAAAATACACATTGTTTCTAAAAAAACTTGTTTTTATATCTTAGTCAAAAATAACTTATTTTAGACTTGTTGTAATAATGTAAAATTGTTTAAATTCTTTTTGTTAATATTCAAATATTAGGTCTTTACATTTTAAATAATAGAAAAATATCATAACAAAATATTTTTTAGAACAAAAAATCTAATGGAGAAATAAATTAATTGCATGCACCTTAAATTTAGTTTTGCAATACTTATATTTATTAAGGTTTTATTTTGTTTCATAAAACTTGTATTAATTATTTTTGAAGTGTCTGCTAATTTCCAATTAAAGTTAAAACTAAAAACTAAGTTTTAATTTTATAACATGTTGCAAACACTCTTGCAGATTTTGAACATTAAAGCCCAATCTAAAATAAACATATTTTAAATATTACCGAATATACATATAAAGAACTGTTCAGATCCTAGGAGCTATGAATTGGTGTCTTACCTGGTCCCCGTATTCTAAATTTAAATTTATTTTACTTCATCCGTTGAAGTCCAAATGGGCGATCAGTTTTAGCTAAGCGTCTTCAGCATGACATCCCATAAATAATATTTTTATTTATAAATGCCATAACCAATATTATAATAACAATTATAATTATAATATTTATGTTATAATTCTTCTTCTTCATAAAGTGCATATCCTGTGTGGATGTTGGTTATCACATTGAACCATATTACTTTGTTTACTGCCGCTCTGAACAGACCTGCAAATGTCCAGTCCATGTTCGCAGATTACGTAGCCACGATATTCGTCTGCGTCCTGCTAATCTTCGACCCTCTATCTTTCCATGAAAGATAAGTTGAAGCAAGTGATATTTTTTATTTCGCATATTATGTCCAAAGTACTCCAGATATCTGCGTTTGACATTTGTAAGGTATTCTAGTCCTCCACCGATCCGTTGCAACACGGTTTTCTTTGATACGTGGCATATCCCTGGGATTCTAAGCATGCGGCGGTAGCACCACATCTCAAACGCATCAATGCGTTTACATGAGGTATCGGTAAGAGTTCACGCTTCTGCCCCATATAAGAGGGTTGAGAGTACATAACATCTCAAAATCCTAATTTGAGTTTGGATATTGAGGTATAGGTTGCAGAGTATCTTGCGCATCATATTGAATGTACCTTTTGCTTTTTCGATTCGGCATCTTATTTGTAGAGAGTGGTCAAAGTCCTTATTCAAAGTGCAGCCTAGGTATGTGAGTGTCTCGGACATTGTAAGCGCTACATTGTTGGCAGTAAACAGTAGGTTGCCCATATCGTTCTTACTGACAATTAGCGTTTGTGTCTTCTTGCAGTTTATCTTCATACCATATCTGTTGCAAGCAGTCGCTACATGATCTATAATTCTCTGAAGTCCTTTTGCAGTATCGGCAATAAGAATGGTATCATCCGCGTATCTTAGATTGTGTAATACTTATTCAATATAATTTATAGAATTTGCGGTTGGCACTAGGTGAAACATTATAAATAATATAAATTGAAGAAAACACCAAGTATTATGTTTCACTGTATATTCAGAATATCTCTGACACATGTGTTTCGACCTTGCGGTCATTATCAAAGAGTTTTACAAGTAAACTAAACTAAAAATGTGACAGTGCCCTATTAAATAATTTTAAGGGTTCAGGTAGGTACGTTGTTTAAAGATCCTTCTAATGGCCTAAATTTGAATTTAATTTAATTGCTTTATCTAAGAAATATATGGAAAAAACCCACTCTTAGATAAAGCAATTAAATTAAAAATTTAAATTTGCCGATTAAAGGATCTTTAAACAACTGACCCTTAAAATATTTAATAGGCATTGCACTTTTTAGTTTATTTTATAGAAACTCTTTGATAATGACCCAAGTGAACACGCATGAGATTATTCTAGATATACAGTGAAACATAATACTTGGTGTTTTCTTCAATTTATATTAATACTTATTCGTTTATTACAAGCCCATCATCTATGTTGTCCAATGCTTCCCTAAACAGATATTCCGAGTACACATTGAATAGGAGTGGCTACAGTATGCAACCCTGACGCCCTCTCCTCCTCACGCTAAACTCCTCCAAGGTCTTATTCTCGACTCGTACATTGGCTTTTTGTTGTAGATATAGCTTTAATAATAATAATAATAATAATAATAATAATAATCTTTATTTGTACTTGCATAAAGCAGCCATTATGAATGGATGTACACGTCACGTATCTAAATCTAATAAAAAACACAAATAGTAATATAAGTGCAATTACACACATATAAAGACCACAGTCTTAAAAATAAAATTACATTCATTTAAATTCTAGACCTAAATACACAATAAGCTGTAAAGTTAAAGAAGAGAGATCAACATACATAATATAAATAACGCAATACCGATATGTATATATCACAGTCGTACAATATGGAATAAGAATATATAGTTAAAATATTGTCAAGAAGCCGAAACATTATCATCATTCAAAAACTCGGAGACTGAGTAATAGCTTTTTTCAACCAGAAATGATTTTATTTTTGGTTTAAATTTTTTGTGTTCAATGCAGTTATTTTTTTTGGGATTTTGTTATACAATAGTACACCCGTATAATCTGGTGATTTTTCAAATTTAGTTGTTTTGTGTTTGATGATAGTTACCTTGTTAGCATTTCTGGTTGAATAATTATGAAAGAATGAATTTGTCATAAACTTGCTTTCGTTCACCTTTATATACATTAAAAGTCTAAAAATATATACACATGGGAACGTCATTATTTTTTTTAAACGAAAGACTGGTCTGCAACTTTCTGTGGGCTTCAAATTAAAAATAAGGCGAATGATTCGCTTTTGGCACAAAAATATTCTGTCGGAGTCCACTGAGTTGCCCCAAAGAACAACATTGTAGTTGAGATGGGAATACACCAACGAGTAATAGACATTTAGGAGAGATTCTTGGTCAAGTATGTCCTTCAGCTGGACAAGGGCAAAAAAGGCAGTGTTACATTTTTTGGATATATAGTCTATGTGCGACTGCCATGTTAAGAATTGGTCCACGTACAAACCCAAGAATTTGCAGCAGCTGGAGGCCTGTAGAGAGTCAATCTCGGTGGTCGGCGAATTTATTCTACATTTAAAATTAACATAGACAGTCTTTTCTAGATTTAATATTAAATTGTTTTTCTTACACCAGTTATCGAAATCATCAATGACACCTTTTACCAACACACGGAGTTCGTCAGGATTCCGAGCTGTGACCACTACAGATGAGTCATCTGCAAACATGATAACGTTGCCGTTTTTAATATAATTTGGCATTTCATTAATAAATAATAGAAATAACAGTGGTCCCAGCACGGAGCCCTGGGGCACCCCTATGTCAATATCCATCTGGTCAGACATGTTACTTTCAATCTGAACAAAAAATTTTCGGTCTGTAAGATATGAGGACAAGACATTTAACATTTCACCTCTTACTCCATATGCCGCCAACTTTTCCAATATGAAACCAATGTCCAAGCTGTCAAATGCACGAGACAAATCAAAAAACAAGCCCGCCACGCAGCGCCCATCATCAAGGCCAGCATACACCATCTGCGTAAACTCGCAAGCAGCACCCTCCGTCGACCTATCCTCCCGAAAGCCATACTGGCCCGGTGATAGTACTTTGTTTACATCCAAAAAACGCATTAGTCGACTGTAATAAACCTTTTCGAACACTTTGGACATTGTATTTAAAACGGTTATAAACCTGTAGTTTTCGGCGCAGCTTTTGTCTTTTTTCTTATGGATGGGTATGACTTTAC
Organism: Listronotus oregonensis; assembly: GCA_019359885.1. NCBI lineage: Eukaryota > Metazoa > Arthropoda > Insecta > Coleoptera > Curculionidae > Listronotus > Listronotus oregonensis. The sequence continues at coordinate 13,214 of JAHBCN010015200.1, forward strand.
CGATCTTTAGCTCTTCTGGAAAAATACCGGTAGTAACCGACATATTTATTAAGTGCGCTAGGGGTTCAGCTATAGTATTTTTTATTGTCTTTAATACTAAGACCGATATGTTGTCGCTACCAACACTTTTTTTATTTTTTAAGTTGGCAATAATTGCCATAATTTCTTTGCCGTCACAGGGCTGAAAGTACATACTGTGGACAGCCTGTTGTCTAGGTAAAGTACACTGAATAGACCTTTTGTCCAGGAACCTTTCATTCAGCTTTTCATGAGTTACTCTAGAGTAAAAAATCGAAAAATAATCGGCCACTTTTCTTGGGTCTGAAATAGTACCAGAATTTGTATTTAATGTTATTTGTGGTTTCTGTTTAATTTTACCCAAATTTTCATTAACCACCGACCATATTGTTTTTTGTTTATTTTGACTTCTTGCGATACGATTGAAATGAAAGTTTTTTTTTGAGTTTTTAATTAAAGTATTATAATCTTTCTTTTGTTCTTTATATAAGGCATGCATTTGTTGATCATTTGATGTTTTTATCGTTGAATAAAGATGTTTTAATTCCTTGCTTTTATTTATAATATTGTTAGATAGCCACCCTTTTGGTGCAGGTTTAACTTTCTTTTCCTTTATTGGACAGTTTGCATCGATAGCAAAGGTTATGGTTGAAACAAATTCTGCAAAAGCTCTATTCATATTCGTTCCAGCATCGTACATCTCCTGAAAATCTAAGAGTATCATGTGTTGTTTGAGCATGTTTAAATTATATTGTGAAAAACTTCTGTAGTAGTCTCGATTTCTATCCTCATCCTGATATTCGTCCTTGTTAATACGAAATACTGTAACCATTGCAAGGTGGTCACCCATATTTGGTTGTATAACATAATTTTCTACACAACAGGCATTATTGTTAGTTAAAATATAATCTATTTTGGTACTACTTTTTACGTTATTAGTAAATGCTATTCGGGTTGGTTCGTCATTGCTCGGCCCCAGACCGAAACTAAGAATAAAATCGTCAAGGTGTTTTTTATCATGTGTATTCGTTAGATAGTTTATATTAAAATCCCCACAAACGTAGACATACTGACACATTGACAAGCAAAAAGACATTACTTCAAAAAGTTTCTTAAAAAATATTGAAATGTTTCCCTGGGTAGAGCGATATATACTTAAAATTATATACTTATAGTTATCACAGATCAGTCTAGCAGCACAACATTCGAAATGAAACTCTTCACAAAACCTACTACAATCTACTGGAGATACTTTCCAATCTCTTTTCTGTTTGACACATATTAGGGTACCACCGTGCTTTGCATTTGTTCTACAAAAACTTGCCGTTATTTCGTATTGTGGCACATGGATTGTAACCAACCCATCCTCAGTACACCAATGCTCTTGCACACATAGTATGTCAGGGTTTTCTGCTTTGACAAATACCTCCAGATTAGGTACTTTATTTGTTATACACTGTGTGTTGACTGATACAATTTTTATTTTTGTCGATACCCGTAATATGTTTTTCTTAGGAACGAAAAAACAAATCCGGCGTTGCCCCAGAGATACCGGTACCACCCCCCATAGGATCCGGTCTAGAACCGTGTTCCTTTGTCAAAACATGTGTAATAATTTTACCTAAAACATCCCTCACAACAATGTCGTCACCGGGATTACCGTCCGGATCGTGATTATCAGACGTTGGCGCTACTGGGTCCGATACCGACGTGCCCGCAGACGGAGGCATGCTAGCCATCTCCGGGCTTAACTCCTCAAACAAACCAATCTTGGATCTTTGCTCCAATTCGTTATTTGTACCAATTTGTACTTTGTTAATTAATTTTAGATTTTGCTTTTCAGTTAGATTAATAAAAATTAGGTTGTTTTGTTTTTTGTATACAGACAAATTGGAAATAACAGCAGCAAGCTGCAGACCCATCTCAAATCTACGTAATACGTTTCCATTTTTTTTATTAACATTAAAAAATTGGATTCTACCTGGAAGACAGGAATTCAACTTCTCGGAAAACCCACTAAGCCTATCATTAAATTTGGAAATAATATTGTTGTTTATTCCATTAAAAGGAACGCCCACTAATGTAATGTTAGTGTTGGTACACTTTTTTAGCTGATTCCAGATGTTTTTAAATGAAGGAACCATGGGTCTTCCGTAAAAGTTATTAGATCCAGCCATAATTACAATATGATCGTCTATTGAAAAGTCCTTAGCCAAATCGTACATACTTTCGATAACTTGATTAAAATTAGCACCAGGTTTATAAATAGTTTGTAGATTATATATTGAACTATTAATTTGTTTGTTTATGTACACATTTAAGTCCTTACCAAAATCATCACACAGCAGAAGCACCCTTTTATGAGAATGGCTTAAAGAAATACCATCCAGATCATCATCCCCTGAACGCTGCTGATCCGCATTGAGCACTTCATCCTGTGTTGTTACACCTATCCCATCATTGTTCCCCTTGTTCACTGTGCACAACAATTTATCGAGATTTAAGGTCTCAGGATCTGTCATAGTACCCAATTCTTTATACATACGAGCATCGGTCTGAGTACTCCGAGAGATATCACGTTTACGACCGTAGTTGTTTAACGCTTGTTTCAATTCGCAAACCTGATTTTTTAAGTTTAAAATTGTCGACTCGTTGTCCTTGATAATTTGATTTAATTCTTCCTCCCGAACTGAGGCTTCGTTTAAAAATGTTTCATAATTTAATTTAATTTTTTCTAAATGTTTACTTTTTAGTTCAGTTTCTGTCGTCAGCTCACTGATTGTTTCCTCTAGAATAGAGTTTTTTTCCTCCATAATGACTAATGAGTCATCTTTATTTTTTTGTGTTTCGCAGCATACAATTTGATTATTTCCTAAATGTCGAACTTGGGTTTTAAACCTTTTGGCCGCAATGCAAGTTTTATGGAAGACGGCACAACATTCGGTACATACGTAGTGGCAGTACGACTTCTCACAGCACTTGAACTTAGATGCCATACTAAAATTAAATTATCCTTTAAGGATATAAGACGCGACTAGGAGACACCCTGTATATTAGTCGATGTTCTTCGTCTAAAATTTCCCCTCTAGTAATCTTGGTCACTACAGCAACCCCGAACCTCAAGAGACACGAAGACACGTAAGTGATTAGTATTTTAGGTTAAAATACAAGTCTTGAAGTATATGGTCTCCCTTATTTTCTGATCAATTGACACCACTGATAACACTGATCGTCATAATATAATAATAATAATATCTCTACATCTCTTGTCCATGACTGGTGTAGGATTGAGATGAGTTTACTATGTTAAACTTTATCAAAGGCCTTCTCGAAATCTATGAAGCATGCAAAGACGTCTGTATTGATGTCACGTGCTCGTTAAATTAGAACTTGTATAGAGAATAGGCCTCTTTCGTCCAAGCCCCCTTCTGAAGCCAAATTGAGTGTCGCTAATGTTTTCATCGAGTTTTCTATATACCTGTGCTTGAATGATGTTAAAAAAAGGTTTTAGGGCGTAGCTCATCAGGCTGATTATTCTGTGGATTTTGTTGAAAATAGTGGTCAACAGTTTTATTTGGCCTGAGTCAAGCGGTTTAAGAACTTCTTCATAGATCTGGTCTCGCCCGAAAGATTTTTTGTTTTTCAGTCTTTTGATAGCTGACTCTACTATAATTAAATATTATAATATATTAGACATAATTACTCTGGAGAGAAGCCAAATAATTTTTTCCATTAAAATAATCCCAGAAAAAAATTTTTTTAGAGAGAAATGAGCTCCTTGCATAAAACTTATTTTGATCTAAAAACCTGTCAAATCATATCCTTTTTTTCATTAGGAAATATCTCCTAAATATATCTTACTAGAAAAAAATATTTTCTGGGTAATTACGATTTAAAATCACGTCTGGCCCTAAATTTATCGTCAGACCAAAAAGCCGTGTGATGGCACAAGTGTTCCAATATTTTTTTTTTTTTTTGTTATTTTATTTTATAAAGAGCAAAATGAAAAGTAGCACTTATTAACTAATTGAAAGTCAGTTCCAGTATTACATCTAAGATGTAATACTGGAACTTAGCCCCGGTCGCATTTGTCGATCAGACGTTGTTAATACGTGTGGTTGGCCGCTTGTCACGTAAATACTTTTCCCCCCGGAAAGTTTTGTATTTAAATTTTAAATGCTGGTGAACAAGACGTGTTAGATCAGCAATTAAATAAAAATTAAAAAAAACACATTTTATGGTCACTTATACACATTTTATTTCCGTCACGGCTGTCTGTAGATAACAATTAAAATATTCTAAATTAATTAGCAGAGAGGAAGTATAAATTGACAAAGGTACTTATTCTGGGTGGTCGGTAGTTAAGCATTTGGGATTGGGGGCCGGTAATAGACTTTTCCTGTTTGGGGGAAGCACATCCACACCAAACTAAGGGAACTGGTGAAGTTAGTTTCGTACTGAGTATTGCAAATATTGTAGGCCCCAACTACTGACCTTCATATGGATCGGCAAAGGGTATCAGATGCGCAGTTCAACAGTTAGATTTTATGGGCGAAAAAATGTGTCCGTGCGCTGTGACGGTAGTCATTGCTTAGGGTCAGAACGGACCGGGGGACCGATTTTATTTTCGTTTATCGCCGGGCAGTTCTTTTTTTTTCTCTCGCACGCTTATTCGCACTAGGCTGCCTCTAGTAAATGTTTGCTTATTTTGTATAAATATATTTAAGATGTTAACAATCTCTTATTATCGCTATTAAAAACGCAGGAAAAGAGTTAGCCTTATTTGTACCAACATGTTTTCCCTTCTATTTATAAGTTTGTTCCAATCGATTTTTGTACGACCATATGCAACTCTAGTCAAATAAACCCATTTCTAACCGATAGGTGAGAGTGTATTACACGATCCCTTTACTGATCTCTAAACAAAGCAAAACCCCTTAAATATACAGGGAGCGTTCAAACTTCGGCCTTTTTGAACTGACATAAGACCGTGTAAAGTAGATACTGACGCGTTTAATCGATTCTACAATTACAAAACCGTTTCACGGCGGTACAAAGTCTGGGTTTTGAAACAAACCCTATATTTTATAAGCCTGGATTTTTTGCTATTTAAATTGTGTAATATTAATTTTCTTACCTTATTATTTATATTTCTACCTGACATAATTTATATATGTATGAAACGCAAAATAAAAAAAAATTAGAATCTAAATATAGAATAGTGTTTCCTAACGTGGTTTACAGGATATTTTTTCTAATTTTAAATATGATAAAGTTCTTTAGCTTTTAATTTAAGTTTCAAATACAAAAGAAATTTTCAAAACTCATCGACGTTGTCAAATATCTTCCTTTTCATCGACCGTTGCAAAAAATTTACTTTTTGCAACTAGTAATTAAAACTTAGATATCTGACGTCAATGAGTTCTTAAAAGTGTCACCTTAAATGTCAAAATTAGGAACAATATATTTCATGAATATAAATTAATTGTTGATTTATAGAAATTTTTAAGACCGGCACTGGTTCTTTATTTCAAATACGCATGCTGGATAACTTTATTGTTTGTTTAGTGTAAACTTACCGTAAACGCGATTAGCGATTACTTATGTTAAGTTAGGTTATTTATGGCCCCAACTGGAGGCACAAGTACCGTAGTTACTGTTGCCGTATAGATTATGATAGTGCCCCTCAGTATATACAGTCACAAGTGGTGAAGACCCCAGTATTACTTGTCACTAGTGATGGATTATACATTGCCATAAAAGGCAGAGTGCCAACAATGTATTTATCTATTAGCACTAAAACTCTTGATAAAGAAATAATACTTAGTTTGCTATTTTTTAATATTTAGATTTTTTTTCATCCCAAAAAATTAGTTAACAAAACATTTTACCCCACAAGGATTATGTGTTTAAAATATCTTTCTAGGATGCTATTTTACACTAGATCTAAATAGAGATGGTCTAAATTTACGTTAGGCTGTTGAAATCCGTTACTGCTGTAGCAAAGTGGATAGAATTAAAATAGGCAGTAGTGACACTCTGTCGGTGCCTTTCCCTCTCTGCATCAAAGATGTGCCGCGATTTATGACCGCTCGTGACGAACGTGGGCAAATACGGGGGTGGCGCGCACTCGAAGCGTATCTATTTTATTTGGATGATTTTAACGGGGTTAGCGGAATAGTAAATACCTAAATTGTTATAATGTGGATTTGTTTACTTACCTTGTTTTAAATTTTTGTGTTTACAAAATTATGTTGTTTATTAAAATAAATTTTAAATGAAAGGATATAATTTTATTGTGATAATTTAATTGAAAATATAACATACTGACATCATATAATTACTATACTATTAGAATAATACTATAATACAATATTAACTAACCAAAACTAACTAAAATGTACCAAACGCCGTTCACTCAAATTGGACAAAAAAAACCGGATTTTTTAGGTTTTGGCAATGAAGTAAATACTTTTAAACGGGGGATTTATTGTTTGAATTAGTCTTTTCCCCGCCTCTTTCAAATATTTTGAAATACACGTGGCTGGGAAGTCAGTCAATGAAATTTGAAATGTCCAATTCTCAAATTGATGCTATTTAAATGTTTTGGATAAAAGTGTGTATAAAATTAGAAAAGGGTACAAATTTTAGTTATAGTGATTTAGAGATAAAAGTGAGTACCCCGCCTAATTTTAGAGAGGCGACAGCTACTGCTATTTGTTGCCAAAAAAATCAAAGAGACATGAAAATGGGGACAAGTCTTATAATATTTTTTAAATTATTTGGTTGCTTTTTTCTGATTGATTTACTGTTTTGGTTAGTTTTGGCAGTGACGCGATAAGCAAACAGATAATAAAATGATTTAAATGTAAAATATATTTTAATATAGCAGATCCAACTATTAACAATAAACACAACGGGAGTGGGGGGTTGACCACTATAACTTTGGGACGCCACGTGATTAAGGCGGAATGCGACGCCAACTACTTAAAATCCCTGAGGGGGCCGTACTACGTGCTCTCCCCAAAATTATAGTGGTCGGACCTCAAACCCCCAAAAAAATGACAAAATTTTATTTACCATTTATTAACCATACACTTTTTAACAAGTCAAAATCAATGGACCGATTTACACACAAATGGTGTCCCCAATTTTATAAATATGACTGTACATGAGGGCAGACATTTTTTCATTATTTACCTAGGTGTTCTTTTATTATTATTATTTACCCGGGGGGAAAAGTTATTCTGATTGGGGGAATTTAGTAAATAATGGTGATTTTCAGGTTAGTATAAAAAAATATTTTTTATATCATCCAACTAAATAAGGACAGAATAAAAAATTTGTTTTTTATACTAAATAACTTGTTTTTAATCATTGTTTTTTGTTTACAAATAACTGTAAGAAAATAATATTTCTTCACAGTACAAAAATAAATATTTTCTAGGCAGGCACTAAGTACAAGGAAATATTTACTTTTTCTTTCAAAAAGGTTAATACTTCTAATCAATTTTCTGAAAAAAATTAATCTATTTATTACACCTATAGATATATACAAAAAATCTAATCAGTCGCTCTACTCATATTTAAGGATTTTCTTATAGTTTCAATATAAAATAATTTTACATACCCTTCTGTATCTTTTGGCCAACAAAAAAATGATATCCCTGGAGTATCCATTTTTGTAAAACATCCTTCCACTGGACAATAGACCGTTATTATTTAGTTAATAGAAAAAAATAGCCCAGTCACAAAGAAAAATCATAAATAAAGGTATAAATGTCGCTTACAACATCAAAACTTTGTTACAACAGTCTGTGTTTGCGAAAATGCCCAAACATTTAAATCGCCACCGCTGTAGCCCCCGGTCTCTTTTGTCTTGGGGGGGAAGGAGTGTCTCTACTGCGTATTTTAATTCTGTCTACTTTGGCTGTAGTGGCATACCGATTGAATCCGATTGGTTTAGCGCCTACCACAAATTTTAAATTTATTAGGAGATTTATAAAATTAAATATATATATATATATATATAT
>JAHBCN010015201.1:0-21336 GCA_019359885.1 Listronotus oregonensis
GGTCGATATGTTAACTGTGTTTACTTTCCACGAGGAAATGTAATAGCCAAAATAAACGTAACGTTCTGCTTAAAATAATATCATTAAAACGTTACACCAATAACATTTTTTTTTAACAAATTATAATCGTATCTGTACGTATATTAACAGATGTATCGAACTTGTTTTAAACCCCGTTTAACAGGAAATTTTTAACGTTAACATAAGTTAAAAATTCGTCACTAAGATGTTTGTTCTATACCTTTTAAAAAATATTTAAAGGGATGTTAAGAAACGAAAATTATCAGTAAAATTAAAAAAAAAGAAACAGACTATAAAATAACGTTTAACAGTTCTTTTAAAAATTTAAAAACTGCCAAGATGTTCTTTGCTTAGTGGGAATACTTTAACTTTCAGTCTTCCCCAAATGCCTGAACCTTAACCTGAATCATTTATTTAAAAATAAATTTAAAATAATAATGATTTGACTAATTAAAAGTAATAACTGATACATGATTGTTTTAAGAATACCCCCCTGAAAAAAATAGAACATACTGGTTACCGTTGTTACATTTAAAAATCAAAGTTTAGGTATTTCGGTTAAAAAAATAGGGGTGGTAGGTAGGGGTGGGTTTTTGGGGGTTTTAAAAGGGAGTGGATTTTTACGCCCTCCACTGCGCCGCGGGGTTTTTGGGGGTACCTTTTTATATTTCCCCAATAAGATCGGATTTTTTCAAGAACCGATACCAGATTGGGAGGGTTTTAATCTCCTCACTCGTGTCGCTACCGGACACGAGCACAATGTTTCTGATGTGTTCGGTTTTCCCCGTTTCCTGGAAGTATGACGAGCAGACGATGCTCTCCCCCCGGGGGCTAGTGACGTGGGTAGCTACCAGGTCCTTGTTACAGGAACCAGATGTTGTTTTGAGGCCGCATCTCCGGCCTAATCCTATGAAAACGGTCTTTTCAGCTTTCTGTTTAAAGCCGGGGAACCCTTTTTCCTAAAAAGGCGGTTCTGTCCGCCTTCTGTTTGAATTCCGGGAACCCTTCAAAGCACCTGTTTGTTCGAGATGGATTGCCCTTTCCCCCGTGAACCAGGCGTCGGTGACTTCAGGGCACCTTCAAACGGTTCCCCGTTTCCCCCCTTTTTTTCCTGCTTTACCGAGTCCCCTTCGAAACGGATTTACCTTTCCCCATTTTGTCACTTTTTCCTATTTTTGGGAGCTGGGAAGTAATAGTCCACCACGGCAGAGCCCCATTCGGTGGCGATACCTGGAGGTGCCCTGTATCTCAGGGGCCCGTTGGGCCCTGTTTAAGGGCGCAGACGATGATAGTAACTTCAAAAAAAGTAAGGCACAGGATGTCATTCCTCATCAGCACGGTATGCTAACACCTTGAGTTAAAGCCTTGTGTTCATCAGCTTAGACCCCGTTCCATACGCTAGCCAAGAGGTTGTCGATCCAGCGACTCTTGCGCATTTCCCCAAAAAGATCCTACTGGGCCTAACCACAAAGACGATGTGTGAAAACAACGGTTGGGATAATACGGTAAGTAGAAAAAAAACATACTTATATGTCCTATATAAATCCTCAAAAATTTGTTAATAATAAAAATTTACAAAGAAAGCCACTGCTGAGAAAAGTTGGTCAAAAGCTGGTAAAAAATATTTTTTAATCTCCATATTTTTTTTATAAAAAAACCCAGTGTGTGGCACAAATAAGGGGTTTCCAATGAAACCCATAAAAATCAAATTCCTATTGAAGTGACGTTAGATTTTCATCGTTATTTTATCACAGACAAAAGATTGTAATTTTTAAAAAACAAAAAAACTCACGTACAGGGGCTTTGATTATTTTACGTGGCTTCTGAGGCCTTTACTTTTGAAGACAGAAAAAAAAGTTTTATATAAAAATTGTGGATTTTTTTTCCTATTATCTTTTTAAATTATCAGCAAAAAAAAAGTCGCAATAAAAAATGGAAAACCGTATATTATGCGCTACAACGAAAGATCTTTTTTGTCTGATTTCAAAAATATATAAATTTATGATATTTGGATGAACCATTTTAAATTTTAGGTTAAATTATTAATAAATTACAAAAAAAATTTCATATTAGTATCAAGAAAGCCATAGAAACAATAAAGTTGTTATTTGCTGAATTTGGGGAGGGTTTTTTCTGGACCAATAATGTTTATTTTTTTGACTAAACAGTCCTGTTAAAGTAAAGGAAGACTTGTCGGTGAAAAAATTTTATTTAAAAACTTTGGATCCTGCTGCATAAGCCTACCTATTTCCAATGCATACTTAGGGGCGGGCCTGATGTTTTGTTCAGGAAGATTCTGAACGGACATAAATTTTTAAGGATAAAATTTGTAAAATTTTAAGGTTAAATAAATGTTTTATTAAATTCAGATGCCCATCCGAGATTAATATTTCAGGATTTTGTAAAATTATTAAAGGTAGTTAGTGCTAGTCCCAAAAGAAAAAAGGGAAAAAATCCTGGAAAAAAAAGAGGATATTCAAAACTTTGTTTTCATTTCGTGCTGCAGTCCTTTTTATTTTAAAGCTTTTACGTTAATAAACTTTCTTACTATGTATTTCATAGTATCTATAGATGGTACCCCTTGTTAAGGGTATAATAAGTAATATTTCCTTTGCACTGTCGTACATTATAATTGTTACCATAAAAAAGACGCATAATAGCGATTTTTTTTTTTCGGAATACCCCCACAAAAAACAATAAAAACTACTTCTAATAGTTAAAATAATAAATTTGACTTTTTACAATAAAAATTGTCAAATTTACTAAAACAATTTTATTGTTTTAACCCTTTTTATACTAATATGATTTTTTTTTTAAATTTATATTTGAAGTTTAAATATTTCAAAAAAGGGTTTATCCAAATATCATCGTATATATATTTAAAATCGAAAAAATAGATCTTTTTTTGTTTTGGGATAATATACAGGGTGTTCCATTTAAAAAAGTTGAAGTTGCCTATATTTCTCCATTTTTTTATTGCGATATTTTTTTCATAATTTTTTAAGATAATATGGAAAAAACCTACAATTCTTATATAAAAAATTTTTTTTCTGTCTTCAAAAAAAAATATAAAATTAAAAAAAAAATATATAAGTAAATAAATCAAAGACCCTGTACACAGAGAGAAAGTATCTGTATGTATTGTGCAATTTATTAAACATGCTTGTCTGGTAAACTAGTGCCTCTTAATTGCATTTTTTTTTTTTTTAATTTTTTTCTGGTTCCCGGTTTTTTTTTGGTGGGATTTTTGTTGTTTTTTATTTCCTGGCGATAAAGAATCATATTATCTCTTCTATACTGCCCGATATTGCCACTCAGCTATCGGCAAAATTTATAAAATATGTTTGCTTTAAAAAAACAATTAAAATACCTGTGTACCGGTTGTCCAAATAAGAACGGACCCGGGGTGTATCTCAGAAAATGTTTATCGCACGCGTTGGGGGAAAAATTTTTTTTTTAAAATGTCAAGAGAAACAGCTGGAAATTATTATAGTTTCTGAAATGGCCGCTAGGGGCGTAACTGCAATCTTGAATCTAAAAAGTGATGTTTCTGTGAATTTTGCTATTTTAACCTAACAAAAAATACCTGATTTTAAAGTCGAGTATAATTTGAATCTTTTTTGTTTGACAATTTTTGCTGTATCTCTAAAAAAAAAGGTGTGGGAAAAGTTTTTTAAAACCCTGTCCGAAAGGCTAAGCCGATTTTACAAACTGGCTAGTTAAAAGAGCTATTCTTGGGCTATAAATGTCATATTTTTGAAGTTTTGTTGGTTTGCATGTCGCCGCTAGAGGACTTTTTCGAAATTTCAAAAGAAAAGGTTAAGTTTCTTTAAAAATTAAATGCATTGGTAAAATTTTTTCACAAAAAATAGTTAAATGATGTTTAAAAAGCTCGCAAAAACCATATCTCGATATCTTGTTCCTTACCTAAAAATTACGCCAAAGAAAATTTTACGTCAATATATCAAAACTATAAAGCTACAAGAAATTTTTATAACATAAATAATGTATTTTTACGGAACCTTTTATTTGGGTTATATAATCTTTTCGCCTAAATGCAATACTTTACGAATTATAATCAATAAATCAATTTTCAGGTTTTTTTAGGTATACCCCTAGAATTAAATTTTTTTATTATAACTCGTAAAGTATTGCATTCAGTCAAAAAGATTATATTACCTAAATTAAAGGTTTCGTAAAAATACATAATTTATGTTATAAAAAATTTCTTGTAGCTTTTATAGTTTTTGAGATATTGACGTATAAAATTTTCTTTGGCCTAAATTTTAGGTAAGGAAAAAGATATCAAGATATGGTTTTCGCGAGCTTGTTTAAGCATCATTTAACTACTTTTTTGTAAAAAAAAAATAATACCAATGCATTTAATTTTTTGAGAAAGTTAACCATTTCTGTCGGAATATCGAAAAAAATACTCTAGCGGCGACATGTGAAACTAACAAAATTTTATATATTATAACATTTATAGCCTAAGAAAATCTCTTGTCAACTAGCTTAAGCTTGTTAAAATCGGCTTAGCCGTTTTGAAGATACAGAGTGTTTTTTTCCGGAAACCTTTAAATACCCCCCACCACTTTATTTTTAGAGATACAGCAAAAATTATTAAACAAAAAAGGTTCAAATTATCCTCGACTTTAAAAATCAGGTATTTTTTTGATAGGTTAATATAGCAAAATTCACAGAAACAACGCTGTAAGATAAACATTTTCTGAGATACACGGGCGTGCTTTCTTATTTGGACACCCGGTACATAATATATAATTTACATAAAAATTATTTGGCGCATAAAATGCACGGACAAGACAGATTACAAGTTACAGCATATAAATAATAAAATTATAAAATATGCGTTTCTAAAAATTTAAAATTAGTGTAATAAAATTCAAAAATTTGTTTTTATTGATATTGACCTAGTTATATATTATTATGGGCAATGCATCCTCAAATTTTTAAGAATAAAATGTGAATCACTTTGTATAATTTAACTTCTGCAAACTTGTATAATATTTATATGTGTGCTTATCACTAAAACCATGTTTACCTCAAATAAATTAACTAAAAACCTGTTTTGTTTTATGAAGATTAATTTAAAAATTATTTTATTTATAGTGTGTTATTGCTGACATACGTATATTACACGTATTTACGTACACGAATGATAAAAAAAAATGTTACCAAGTATCGTGGATTAAAGACCAAGGACACTTGGGTTTCAAAGAAAACCTTGACAATAAAAATGAAATTAAAAATTGTGGCAATGTTGCGATAATTGGCTTCTAAAAAATAAGAAACCTGTGACGAAAACTGTCTATGTACCAGAAAAAAAATCAATTAGGGTTCAAAACGCATTAAAACATGACGTTTATATTTGACTCTTAAATTTATATCAAATCATTTCGCGGTAGTTTTAATCCAAAGAAAATGATACTATGACACTTTTTTACCTTTACCATTTATTTTTAAAAAATAATATTGGATGATTTTTAGTGTTTTCCATATTGGGTTTGTTAATAAAATTTAAAAATTAAATGTGGTGTCTTTAACAACACCTAAAACAAAAAAAAAAATCAGAATAATATAGTATTTGTGCAAACCACCATAGCAATAATTGATTGAAAAGTTAATTTTTTTTTGTTATCTAATTGTATTGTAGTTAGAATTTTTTTTTATATCTTAATTGATTTTCAAAAACAAAGCGCAAAAGGGATTTAAAGTTTTAATTCGTTCAAAAATATTTATTGGGAGCTTTATTAAAATAACAATTTTAAACGCATATACATTATTCCTTTTGCTTTGGCACCAGCATTTGTTCTTTTCGTTTTAGTGATAATAAAACGAAATAAGTAAAAAATGTCCAATGGTGTTCCATCGGATTATTTAAAAATGATTCGACAAATTTTCCAAAAATACCAGCACTCCTCCGTATTTAACACTTATGAATTCATATCCCGTAGATTACTATAGCCGTTTGAATTTTTAATGATTTTAAATTATAAAAATCAAAAGTTTTTAAATTTGTTCTTGTATTAAATCACCCGCGATTACCAACACTTGGTTAAACAGATATTCCTTAGAATCTAAACTTAGTGTAAATCTAATAATTAAGCTTAATATTAATGGTTTTTTGATAATGGAAATTTGAACAATGGTTTACAACATATGCTGTACAACGAAGAATTAATGGCCAAAAAAGCTTCTATGAGGGTATACTTCCTTGGAAGTGTTAGAAAATGTTATGTTTTCAGTAAAACTAAAAGCTGGGACTTCCATTGTCTTTTATTGGTAATTGGTGTACTAATTAACGAATAAAGACAATGGAAGTTCAACGTTTTAGTGTTATTGAACAGTATACTTATCAATTCTCATTGTGTTGGTGTACCATAAAGAAAATCAGGAAGACAATTTTTAGTTGTTACACTAAATCCAAAAGTATAGTCTGTCTCAAAGTATATCGTTATGGCTTTTGACGGACCATACCCCAATAAACCTTTAACGATTTTATTACCTATTGTTATTGGGTAAACCCATTTGTTCATAAGGGCAGGGGTGGGCCAGGTATTTCTTGAGTATTAGGCATATAAATATTTTGGCTAACATTTTAGTTGCAGTGTTAAATAACCGGTTTTACTGTGCGTTTCGAAAAAGTTGTTTTACGAGAATATAACTATGTCGCGTCGAAATCATTTGTCATTAGATGCAAAACAGGTTGTGAAAAATGTGTATGAAACTTTAATCAGTAGAGGTCTTATTAAACAAGAAGCTTTAAAAGAAACCTGTCTACTTACAAAAACTCCAATATCATCGATAAGGAATATTGTTATTAGTGAAGAATTGAACAAAAGAAAAAAAGTAGTGATTTTCAATCTCACCGTATAGACAATAGTAATCAGGACCTAATAAGAAGGAAAATATATTGTCTTTATGAAAGCGGAATTATTCCTACCTTGGATAAACTAAAAAAGAAGCTAGACGAAGACGAAACCAATATAAATATTAGCCGTGCTACCCTCCATAGGGTTGTTTGTAAAATGAGATTTAAATACCGCAAAATAGACAAAAGACAAGTAGTAATGGAATCGCACAGATTACGCACTTGGAGATTTAATTACCTTTAAGAAATTAAAAGATATAGGTTAGAAAATAGATCCATAATTTACCTTGATAAAACATGGTTCGATACACACGACACAGTATCCAAAGGATGGGTTGATTCCAGTCTAAACTGTCAGACGAAAGCACTCATACTAAATTTTTAATTTTCTGAAAAACATTAATTTTCAGTTGTTTATTAAAAGTGAGGTACACATAAAAGATGCACCTATGAAATAACGGAAAACGCATTACCATAACACACGCTGGTTCAGAAGACGGACTTGTCCCAAGCTGCTTGCTGTTGTCTGCAAAAATATTAGGGATTCTAGCTTGGATTATCATGAGGATACAAGTGCAGAACTTTTTGAAAACTGGTTTCAAAATTATCTTTTAAAAAATATTCCAAACAACAGTGTTATTGTCTCGGATACCGCAAGATACCACAGCCGTCTGCTACACAAAGCACCACCTTCATCAAGTTCAAAAACTGAAATCCAGGAACATTTGTTAGAAAATGATATTTATTTTGAATTCAGTTACAAAAAAACGCATCTTTTGGAAGTCCTAAATGCAATTAAAAAACAATATGTATGTGATAATTTGGCTGAACAGGCTGGGCATACTGTCTTACGGCTTCCTCCGTATCACTGTATGATTATGTTACACCTACTTTAAGTCCCAGTGTTATAAATTTGATAAAAAAATGTAATTACTAACATACCAGTTGAGAGCTGAAAAAATTCACTACAGCACATTATAAAAATTGGGGACACTTACAATTCTATCCAAAACTACATAAATCCTATTGTAATTAATCTCAATGATGACTCTGATAGTGAAACAGAATTATATTTAGATATTTAGATCAAAAATGTAATTATGTATAGATAATGCAGTTATAAATTTATTAAAACTTTGCATATATTTGATTTCTTAATGTAATTTTAAGATTATACTTACCTAAATAAACAATAAATAATACATCTTTATATTATTAAAGTCCGTCCCTAATGTTCTGTCCTTTAATACCTACCGATCCGCAGTTTTATTGCTGTCGGCAGGTATAATCCATAAATGAAGGCAAGAGCTAACACGGTATACTTTGATAAATACTATACCTGCGATCCCTGTAATACTATTATTATTGTAAAAGTCCCTTGTTTGAGGTTTAGGCTGGTTAGTTATAAAATTATAGTGCTTATTTATGTTTACTCTACTACGTAATATAGTAGTAAGGGTCCCACCTGGAAGGATCCCGTAGGGCTTACAGGCCCTCCGAACTCCCCCTAGGCTTGCCAACCACCCCTCGCTCTCCTTTTGGCTGAGCAAGTCCTCACTACGTGTTTGCCATGTTGGCTATCACGGTTGTTTGGAGTTTTGAAGTTTTTGGCTTAGCCTGAAATCTGGCTTAGCGGAGTGGGGTTTAAGAAGTGACTGAGAAGCTGGGGCCCTTGCCCCAGTGACTCGGGACAATCCAGAAATCGGATTTTTAAGTGGCTAGGCCGAGAGGCGGGTGGGTGGTACCCGGGTCCTTCCTGTAGGTACCGGGTACCATCCTAAGAAGTACTTAGTCCAAAATTTGAATTTTTGGTCTTTTGTGGGGCCTTTGGAGAGCTGGATCATACCCAGATGGTCCTCGGATCAGAGGGTATTAACTGGGCGAATTTTGTTGTCCATAAAAGGACTCCAAAGACAAGGGACAGGGAAAAGAAAGAGGGAGGAGTTTACTGAGCATTCAGGGCGTTAAATTTCGCCTCGAAGGCAGCCAGTCGGTCCATGAGGGCCTGAAACTGACCTTGTGAGACAGAAACTTGGGTAAGAGTTGTTTTAGGGGCAACCTTCTGAGCGTAGAATGCGCTCTAGTTACCGGGGTGGATTGCTTGGGTTGAGCAGTGCTTTTAGGTAGTCTGGGGAATTTTGGACATCCCCTGTAGTTTGCAGCATGAGGCTGATTGCAGTTGGCGCACGTCGCCGGGGTATCTTTCTGTTTCTTGCACTCATTTGAGAGGTGCTCGGCACCGCATTTCACGCAGCGGGCCTGTCCATGACAGAAGTTTTTAGTGTGCCAGAATCCCTGGCATTTGTGGCACTGTGGAACCTCAGTTTTTGTTAAGAGGTTCCACCTCTAACGCTGATGTATTGCAGCCGTTTGATTGAAAGATGGTTTCTTCTGTTTTCGGGAATCGTGCTTTTACCATCGGGATGGGGGCCTTGGTATGGCCCGACATCATGCGAGTTACTCCCTCCGGGTGAAAACCAAGCTCTGTTAGCTCTTCGGAGATTTCCTCCATTGTGCATGAGACGGGGACTCCTCTAAACACTACATTTAGAGGTTTGTCCGTCTCATGGCAGAAAGAATGGTAACTACGTAATATGTCTACACAAGTACGAGTACAGGGCCGGATTTAACTTTTGCCGCCCATAGGCTAATATATGTTTGCCGCCCT
This sequence comes from Listronotus oregonensis, assembly GCA_019359885.1. Lineage (NCBI taxonomy): Eukaryota > Metazoa > Arthropoda > Insecta > Coleoptera > Curculionidae > Listronotus > Listronotus oregonensis. The sequence continues at coordinate 9,579 of JAHBCN010015201.1, forward strand.
AATATGTCAATATTTTTTTTGGATATCAGAACGAAAAATTTAGCATTAAAAGAATGTAAACTTCACTAGTAATTCTTATAAAAATTTATTAAACAAATTTAACAAAAGTAAAACACCGAAAATTAAATAAACATTTTTTAAACCAAACAAATTTTATAATATAAAAACAAATTATAAATTAAAATTTTAAAACACCTAAAGTCATTTTTTGAACTATGTATTAATTAATTACCCAGGCCCACAAAAAAAGAAGTAGTGTGTGCTGGGTGTCGGACTAGGATTTTCTAGAGTATTTTTTTTTTCGATGAACACGAATTAGAAGTCAAAATTGGGAGTCAAACAGCAACTAATCGAGAAAAGGCGTAATTTCAGATATTAACGATTTTTTTTTAATTTAAAACGTCGATATCTTAAAAATTTTACAAGATACAAGAAACTTTGTGAGACATAACTATGTAATTTTACAAGGCATTTAATTTAAGTTATAGTTATAAACTTTTTATCTAAATTCAGTATTTTTCGAGTTATAATAAAAAAAAACCGAATTTTCAGGATTTTTTCAAGGTATACATCTGAAAAAAAATTGTTTTTTTTTTAATTTCTGGATTTTTTCTGCAAATTTTGAGTTATTTGGGATTTAAATGAATGAAATAAATAATTTATTATTAAAAAAACCCAAAAGTCACATTAATAAAAAATATATTTTTTTGTTGCTCATTTTGGGCTCAAATGTTTTTTCATCTCCTTTATTATTTATCCTATCAAAAATGTTTATATAACTTTTTTATAGAAAACTTAAAAAGCTCTCTTTTTTGTTCTGTGAAATTTTTTGTATGTCTTATAGTTTATATAGTCGTAATCCAAACATTTCGAGGTAGCATGTTTCTGCTGGTAAATGTACCGTGTCGGTTTTTTGGGGTTTTCCGTTTTTTGCTGTTTGACCCCCAATTTTGACTTCAGATTCGTGTTCAGCGGAAAAAATACGCCAGAAAATCTTAGTCCGACACCCAGCACACACCACTTTTTTTTTGGACTTGTATTATAGGCAAAACCTATGCTAACATTTTTCTTTAGAACTTTTTTTCTGCAAAATCAATAATTACATTATTAAAATTAACAAGTATTATTTTTTTTAATTAATGGTAAATTTGCGCCCCTAATATTTGCCGCCCTAGGCTTCAGCCTACTCAGCCTTTGCGTAAGTCCACCCCTGCACAAGAAAACGATTCCTTATGACACTATCGTTCTTTTAAGCCCATCCCATTTGTCTTTAATACTAGCCTCTTTTGAGTACCAGTAGTTGCAAGTTTTGTTTGTTTAAATTTTTTCACGCTCATACCACAACTTTTTCCAAAAATATACAGGGTGATTCATGAGGAAATGTCAATACTTCAGGTACTAAAAGGGTCAGGGTCTAAAAATAAACATAAAAGTCTATACAAATATGAGTCTGCAAGGCCTTCCTTTCCGAGATACAGGGTGTTCACCACCGAACTGACATGTGCTTAGAAGTAAACGGTGAAATTTTTAAAAATTATAAAACCTAGCTTATGCTTTGCCGGAGATAATTTAAGAACAATAATTTTATTAAAAATTAAAATATATATATATATATATATATATATATATTGTTTAATTATACATTTGTTTTATTTTTTTTTATCCAAATATCTTGAAAATGGTTGCTCATATCAACTTTTAACAAGTATACCTTTTTCACGTAAAAATAACAAAGCAATTATTTAATTTAGTTAAAAATGTAATACAGGGCCGTACCAAAAAGTTGTGATTGTTCAAAATAGTAAAAAGACGTGTAGGTGGCTCCCCCTACAAGTAAGAGCCGTAATAAGATTAGATTCGAATCCATCATACCACAAAAACCCCAGATACCAATTTTTACCCCAATATTTACATTATTATAGATTTTATTTAAAAAATAGAAAAATTAAATAAAAATTTTAACACCCTGTATTTCGAAAACGAAGGCCTTGCGGACCCATATGTATATAGGCTTTTATGCTTATTTTTGGACCCTGACTACGTACCTGAAGTATTGACATTTCCTCATGAATCACCCTGTATATTTTCAGTTATCCAAAGGTCATAGATATAATTTTGTTTTTCCCAAATTGCTGTACCTATGCATGTACATCAAAAGCGTAAACGATTGTCTTGTGATTTACGTATTACTTATTATTGACGTAGAAAAATAAACAGAATTGACATAAGTTACTTTCCAGTGATCTTTGGTTATTTATTTATGGGTGTTCTATCGATAATTCCCCAATAAATTATTTATTTGTAAATTTAACAACTTGTTTCCAGTTTAAATTTAATTACAATATAACTTAATTATGTAAGTATTTTAAACAAGGCGCCAAAAAAAAGTAGGTCTCTTGTAAACAAGATTTGGATTTTTTTTTATTCATGACGTATATACCGGCGCGGCGGATAACAAAATAAATTATATAGCTTACGAGTGGTATAGCAATTCTAAAAAGTAGTATAGAGTATTTATATTATGTAAATACATAATACGTCTCATAAATTTACTTACATATACTTACAGGATGGTCCGTGGAATAAATATTTTCATTGGTACAAAAGACAAAAAATAAAAAAGTTTTATGGAGAGTGGTTTTTTTATAAACTTTTTCCTATACAAAGTAAGTAAATACCAAGTAAAAAGGTCTTTTATTTAAATAAATTGTAATTAACAAAAATATATCGTGCAAAATGGTGGCAAGGTATTCTACCTAACCCTAAGATGGTTTGAAAGAAGACCAAACTTCAAAGTCAAGAAGAAATGAATACCAAACAAAAAAAAAAACATAACCTAAAATCAGTCAAGCGAAACAAGACAGCATATCCATAAAATTCAAAAAGACATTAAATAAGCCATGAAGAATTAGACTTAAAAGAACAAGTGTAAATTCAAGAACATCTAAAAAGAGAAAGCTGGATGGCTAAAGCCAAAAAAAATAAAAAGAGAATTTCAACAAAGTCAGAATAGGATGTAGTTGGTTAAAAACAAAGTTTATAAAGTCAAGGTAATGAGAAGTTCAACATTTATAGCAAGAAATTTTAAAATTAAACACCGAAGTCAATTGAATTATTAAAATGCTGATGCTTTATCCTAGAATTTACCCAAAAGATTGTAAACACTGCAGCTGAGGTGAAGAACAAAAAAATATTGATGAAATCTACTGCCGAAGAGTATAAGTGTCTTGTAGTCTCAAGGCTGGGATTCTAAAGTTTTGCTTAATTCCCAAATATTTAAGTATTTGGAAAAACATAGAATTTTATATGACAGGCAGTACGGATCCATCAAAAAAGATCTATAGCAGATCTTCTTTCCTTTGTCTCACACAACTGGAACAAGTCCCTTGAGTTTCTTGGTGAATCCCAGATCGTTGCTCTTGACATATCCAAGGCTTTTGACCAGGTCTGGCATGATGCGCTCCTTAACAAAATTCCTTTCTACGATTTTCCATCTAAACCTTGTTCTTGGCTCTTCACTTTCCTTTCTAATCGTCACATATCAGCTATTGTAGATGGTCACTTTTCTCCAGCTTTTACCAAGTTAATTCTGGGGTGCCCCAGTACTCCGGCACCAACTCTATTTCTTCTTTACATTAACGACCTTTTCTCTTCCACAATCATTCCCATTCATAGCTCTGTTGACTGTAGTACCCTTCACTCCCATACAGTTTTTTGTTAAAAGGCAATGTTATTAGGTTATACTCAGCCGCGGCCCTAGTCCTTGATCAGGGTAAAGCGAGAGTGTCACAAGTAGCTCTTATTATAATACTCCCACTCTCAAAAGGCGCCATCAAAATTTTATTTTTTGCCAAAAATAGTATTTTGCATTTGGCAGGCGACCTTTGCCACCTAGAGCGACCGCTCGTCTCAGCCTACCCAAAGGTCGGCGCCGGTTATGGTGTCAGGTGCTACCACATGTAATGCACCTCTAGTATTTATTGTATGAAAAATAATCGCATATTATTATTTTCTAGAAATTTTAAAACCTTATCTCATCTACACCCTCCCAAATTTGATTTTTCAACAGGATATTGCCCTACCACATGTAGCCAGATTAACAATGGACCTTGAGGTGGATGGAAATAATCTTTTAGCATGGCCCCCAGTTCGCTTGATTGATCTCCAAATAACCATGTATCATGAGCAGAAAGATCTTTATTTACAACAGCCTTCCTAAACAAATATTGACCTTAAAGTGGCCCTGATGCTCGAAAAGGACCACCTAACATTAACTACGCAATAACGAATGTGGAACACATCGTTAAAAATATATAAAAATCGTACAAAAGTTAGCTTTTCTCTGTTTATTATATAAATGTGTTCTTTAAGAGTACACAGTTTTAACTTAATTGCGATTTAATCGCGATTCTGTCAATAGGAATCAAAAAACAAACAAAATTGTCGGAAGTCGGAAAAACCGCGAAAATTGACAACTTTTAAAAACATTCATAACTTGGATCCTTTTAGAGTTGGAAAGCTGATCTTCGGGAAAATTTTTTAATATTATTTAATTCTATAATATGCTGTTTTAGCCGGCTAAATGCTGCGTATTAACCGTAATTGTCTGATTTAAATGTAGTAAAAGGGTAAACGGTTTAAAGCAACCCGTAGAAATATGAACGCCTGGCGCAGTACATTTTTCCTAGCCTGCTTCGACCACCCACTACTCTGCCCCAAGAGTGAAATAGCGCGTGATGCACAATGTTCGAAGCCATTTTTCACACTTTTTGCCAAATTTATATGGAAATCGAAGATATACAAGTTGTAGAATAAAATATGAAGTTTAATAATCCGTTCACTACATTCAAATTGGACAATTACAGTTAATACGCTAAATCGTCCAAAATATCTTTTGGAAATATTTAAACTGCAATTTTGAAAAACCACACATTGGACAGCGTCCCCTTCAGACCGTTTAGGCAACATGTTATTGATACCACAAGTCGACATAATTTTTGTAACATCGATGAGAATGCTTATTTTGCGTTCATTTGGGGAAGTTACTAAAACACTTTTTTCCCAGAAATGGCCTAGCACGTACCTGCTTCTCTTTTATATAATGCGATCTTTGAAATAATTTTTACCTGCCTTAGACCAGACGGCAGAGGGCTTATTTTTACAGTATTGTACGAACCTTTAGAAGTTTTATTGTTTTTTGCAGTTTAGTTGGTTTCTGTTTCGTTTACAGTTAAGTCGATTTTGATATAAAATGGCAAGTCCCAAGCTAAATCTATAACTGAGGAAGTCAAAAAAGCCAATTTTTAATATTTTAAGTGCCAAATTGAGGATGAAGATAAAAGTTGAGCTCCTCATGTTTGCTGTGTGAGTTGTCACGTAAATTTAGTGCAGTGGATGTATAGCAAGAAAAATTCTATGCCGTTTGCTGTTTCTATGGTGTGGAGAGAACCTATTGACCATGCAAGTGATTGCTAATTTTGCATCACTAAAACAAAAGGGATTTCAAAAAAGCATGGAGTCAAAATGGAGTATCCAAATTTGCCTTCCGCGCTAAGTACCGGTACCAATAGCGCCATTAAACCTGGACATCTTGTTTCCTAGTGATTTTTATTTTTTTTCCAGAATCTAATCCACAACTTCCTGAAAACACCATATGTGACCCAACATTTTTACCAACTACGAGTAAACCTCACTTAATAACTCAGAATGAATTAAATGACTTGGTATGCGACCTAGGATTTTCAAAACAAAAATCGGAACTTCTTGGTTCCAGACTTTAACAGTGGAACTTGTTAGATAAAAAGCAAGTGTTTCCTTTACCAAAAACGAAATGTAACATTATCAAGTTTTTAAAATGAAAGGTGCTATGTGTCTGCTGGATATTGATGGTTTAATGAATGAGCTTAATATGGAACATGATTCTAGGTGGCGTTTATTTATAGACTCGTCGAAATACAGCCTAAAAGCAGTCCTGCTTCATAGTGGAAACAAAAAATCATATATTCCTTTAGCCCATTTAGTGACTATGAAAAAAACCTATGACAACTTAGCAACCATATTAAATCGTGTTAATTATAAACAGTATCAGTATGATATACCGGGTGACAACGAAATCACTACCCAGCCTTTTATTTTCTTGAATAAGAACATATAACTTTTAAATTTTAGGATGCTATAATATATCATAAGATGCTGGTTTTGGATATTATAGCATGCCCCTATCACTTCCGGTTTAACCGGAAACGACACCAACTTTGATTTTTTTAATGAAATGCCGTGTATATTTTTTAAAATTTGGATTCTACGAATCATTTCGATATAAAATATATATTATGTCCATACCTATCTCTGCGTTTTAAGAAAATGGGATTAAAGATGTCCAAAAACCCCCCATATTATGCAGTTTATGGGAAAAAAAATAAATTATATAAAAAATTATTATGTTTAATTTAATTTTTTAAAATTTTTATCTGTGGATGTCATAATAAAACTTCTTCCGGCTTTACCGGAAGTGCTGCGAAAAAAGGACTTTTGTAATAATGTTACTTAAAATATTTAAATGCAACACCCTGTATATTTTTTACAATTTGGATTCTATGGGTCACTCCGATATAAAATCTGTATAATATCCTATACCCATCTTTCTTAGTTTTTGAGAAAATGGCGATTGAAAATGTCCAAACGACCGCACTTATGCGTTTAGGGGAAAACAAATAAATGTTAGAAAATTAATAAGCCTAAAATAATTCAGGCCGTCTCTTTGGAGCAATTTTGTTATTTTAGTATAAGTTTTTTTTTTAAGTAATTAATTAAAAAATAATTTAGAATTAAATTAAAAAAATTTAGTTAAGTTAAAAATAATTAATGTTTCCAACTTTTTTTTGTTTCCCCCATAACTCATAATATGCGGTTGGTTGGACATCTTCAATCGCCATTTTCTTAAAAACTAAGAAAGATAGGTATAGGATTTTCCGGTTTTAATCGGAATGACCCGTGGAATCCAAATTTTAAAAAATATACGGTGTTGAAAATTTTTAAAACAATTAAAAACATTTTCGCGCACTTCCGGTAAACCGGAAAAGTTTTTGACGACAGATAGGGGGTCTTCAGAAAAAAAGAAATTAAAATAATAATTTTTTATACCATTTATTTGTTTTCCCCTAAACTGCATAAATCGTGGTTTGGAACTTTAATCGCCATTTTCTTAAAAATAGCAGAAATAAATAAGGAATAATTTTACATTTTATATCAGAAATGATTCGTAAAGAAAAATTTTAAAAAATATACAGGGTTATTTCATTAAAAAAAAAACAAAGTTTGAGTTTCCGGTTAAACCGGAATGTAGGGATGCTATAATATCCAAAACCAGCTCTTATGATATTTATAGCATCCTAAAATTTAAAATTATATTTCTTATTCAAGAAAATAAAAGGCTGGGGGTATTTGTTGTACGGGATTGGAGTCTTTAAAAGTCAGTCATAGGTATCTTGCTAGGACTTCATGGGGTTTACAAAGTATTGCTGTTTTTTGTGTCTGTGGGACAGTAGGGCAACAAAAGAATACTGCAATTAAAAGAATTGGCCTCATAGAACTCCTTTTGAACCTGGTACTTCAAACATTAAATATGCCCTCCTTGTTAACCCAAAAAAGGTGCTGCTACCACCTCTCCATATTAAACTTGGACTAATGAAAAACGTTGTCAAAGCCATGGACAAAGAAGGTAGTGGTTTCCAGTACAAAAAAAATATATTTCCTTAACTAAGTGATGCAAATTTAAAAGAAGGCATATTTATTGGACCTCAGATAAGGAAGCTCCTAGATGATCTCCATTTTCAAGAACAATTAAATGAAAATGAATTGGCAGCTTGGACGTGTTTTGTATGTGTAGTAAAAGGATTTCTGGGCAACAGGAAAGATGAAGACTATAAAAGCCTCATAGATAAACTGTTGAATCCCTATGAATTACTAGGATGTCGCATGTCTCTAAAAATACATTATTTGCACTTTCATTTGAATTTCTTCACAGAAAATTTGGGTGCTGTAAGCGACGAAGAAGAAGAGAGGTTTCACAAGGACACGCTGGAACCCATCTATGTTGGGTGACTACTGTTGGTTTTTAAAAAGTGATGAGCTACAGAACACAAAAGGAAAAAGTGAACATTTTTGTCGCTGTATCATATCTCGTGCAATATATTTTCTATTCACATAACAACCAATCCTCAGTAATGTTTTTGCATAGGTTCTACATCTTTTATATGTTTATATTAAATAAATATCTTATATTGTAAAAATATGTCGTCTTCTCTTTTTTCCCCTTATAACAAAAAAAAAACTGCACGTGTTACAGTAATTAGCTTCTCATTTTCAGATTTACGACTCTAAAATACTTCAAACAAACCTATTTGTATAGTTGTCAGTTTCAGCAGTTTTTCCGAATTTTCTCTGCGATAAGGTTTAACCAATAACCATTTGTTTGTTTTTCAATTCTTTACAAAAGCCCTATTGACAGTATTGCGGCTAAATTACAACTAATTTAAAATTATTTTCCACTTCACTCCAAAAGAAAAAAATGCTATTTTTTACAGTTTTTTTCGTATAAAAAAAAAACAGAAAAAAGCTAACTTTTGAACGAATTTTGGTTTTTTAGGTTCTATGCACCCTTTTTTAAAAAGATGGTATTGGTGGTTTGCTATTAAATTTTTATTAACTAAAAATCTCTAGTAAGTGATGTAAAGGTAAAAACTCATTAAAAAAAATGTTCAAAATATAATTAGGCTTAATTACTGGGTTTTCGGAATTTTACATACTTTTGTTAAATTTGCGGGACTGTATGTTTTTATATCGCCAGTAATTTTTATGTTATTGTTTTTAATGTAAAGCAAAAAATACTTTCTAGATCAAACTTATAAATATAGGATGCACGTCTCAGATCTGGATGTGTTCCAAAAAGTAAAGAAAGTATTTTTTAACTGCTTTCTAATTAACCTTTATTATGCTGCGGGTGCCTATTAATGTGTTGACATTTAAACCCAATTTTTTAAATGTTTTTTTTTAAGTATTTCAGGTCACTTATGCTACCCATTCTTTTTGTTTTTTAAGTACTTCAGTATAATTGCCCTGTATAACTATCTTATCTTTAAAGTGTTTTACCCGCAAACTATTTTGAGCCTAGAAACAAAATATACACCATTAAAGAGAGAAGAAAACCTCCTGGAAGTTCCTTGTATGGAAAATAAGGGCCAAGTTCCTATCCAAAAATCTTGCTGCCTAAAGCACTAAGATCTTAAAATTAAACCAAGTTCTGTCCACAATTTTGTTTCACTCTTTTTGACTTGGCAAGTTTTTTACTGATTTGTCTGAATAACCGGTTTTATCTTTAACACAGAGAGTTTTTTTTTAAGGGTGCAACAAAATTTAGACAGAATTTGGTCTAATTTTAGATCTAAATACTTTAAGATGGAGGGCGGATCTCAAAACTGTTGTTTTTCAATAATCTGAATAGGAAGGAAATTGCTTATTTAATGTTTCTTTAATCGCGTCTGGTTTGGAGTCTAATAGGTAATTGTGGCATTTTAAATTAGATTAGATTAGATTATTTGAGCGGAGATGGCAAAAATGACCTCCACCACTGCAACCTTGCCAGATTTATTGTGGTTTCTCCTATCGTTCTTTAGAGTACCTTGTCCAGGCCCGTCTTCTTAACTAGACTCCAGAGTCTTGACACTGGCCACTCTATATATCTTGGCTTTGGCTTTTCGTCACCAAGCCTACTAAAACTAAGCCTACATAGTGCTTCACGGTGGCACCACACAGGTACGGCTGTTTCTTAAGCCTCCTGGCAGAACCTACACGGGCTATCCTCCACCAGGCCTATTCTTTCCAGGTGCTTGTTGAGTTTGCAATGTCCTATTGTTGACCTACCGTTATCCTTCGACTTTACGACTGTGGCTCAGTAGGTCCGAGGTAAACTTGGCCGAGCAGGTCTTAATGAACTGCTTTGTCTGTCGTTGTCCTGGTGTTTGTAACCACCAGCTTTGAAACTCTCTGTCTACCCAGCTCTTAATAGATGCTTTAAGGAGGCCTGCCGAGATTCCACAGAATGGCTCAGGGCCTATCATTTCCATGGCTGATCCTCTTTGGCTAGGTCGTCGGCCTCTTCGTTACCTGGGTGGCCCTCGTGGCCTGGTACCCAGGCTACCGTAAGTTTGTTTGCCAAGCCGACTTTATCCAGGGCCTATATACAGTCCCCCACTAGTTTGGAATTAACTTTTGGAGAACTGATGGCCTTTAGGGCCTTTGATGTCCTATAATTGCACTTTGACCTCGTTTGAGTCTATAGAGTACCGCCTTTACTTCTCCCTGTATGTAAATATGGAGTGGCGGCAGGTTTAGCAGCACTTCCAGCGCTGCGGTTGGGGTTGTTCTCATAGCTCCCGTGATGCATACGCATGCTAGCCTTTGCACACTTTGAAGTTGTCTGGTTGCTACGGTCTGCGTGACCCTTGCCCCCCAGGCAACTGAGCCGTAGGTTATCATGGGTCTTATTACCATTTTATACAACCACAGGTTCATCTTTGGGTTAAGTCCCCAGCTTTTTCCATAAAGCCTGCGACATCTCCCGAGGGCGATTTTTGCCTTCTGAACAACTTTGTTGAGGTGTGGTCTCCAGATCATCTTCTGGTCAAAAATGACTCCTAGATACTTGACCTCCTTTGAGAAGGGGATCTCCACTCCATTGAGCTTTGGACATCTGAGTGCCCTTAGTGCTCTTTTCTTTGTGAAGGAAACGATAACAGTCTTTTGTGGATTCACCGACAGGCCTTCTTCCCTGCACCATTCATCTACGATGTTCAGTGCGTTTTGCGTTCTTTCTGAAGCAATGTCCAAGTGCTTGCTTTTAACTACGATGACAATGTCGTCTGCGTAGCCGAGGCAGCTTTGGCCAATTTTGCCAGAAGGTCGTCGACTAGGATCGCCCAGTATAATGGTGATAGAACACCTCCTTGTGGGCAGCCCCTTCCCACCTTAGCCTCCATGGTGTCCTCGCCCAAGGTGAATCTAATGACCCTGTTTCTTAGGCTGGCTTCCATCCAGTAACATTTTAAATTCTAAGACAATTATGACCTCAGAAAGTCAGGTTTTATCAGATTGCAAAGTTCTAAAATACGCCCTTAAAATACGATATTATGGCCCTGTTTCAGGGCTTTACAGTAAAAAAGTGCAGTTTTCAGATTTTTTTTTCTTGTGTCCTAAAACCTACTTAAATCTCAAATTTCAAGTTTGTACTCCCTCGGGAAGTGCCCCTAATTTACATGAGTCAGTGAATCAGTAAGTCAGTCAACCAGTCATTAGTAAAATCGGCGATTTTTAAAATCGAATATCTTAGAGATCACTTGACATAACTTTTTAATTTTTTTCACAGGTAATAGAATACCTATGTAAATTTACGTACCAAATCTCATACCTTTATGTGGAATGAGACCGAAGTTGTAATAAGGGGAAAATAGGCTAAAACATTTCGTGTAATATTCACCCATTTCTGCGGTAGGCCTGCCGCACTACCGTGAGGTGCGCCTAGATACAAATATACATTTATCGCAAAGAAAAACTCATATACGGGGTGTTAATTAATTGAGTGCCGATAATACAGGGTGTGAATCGTCGGGTAATTTTAAGGAGAAAAGTTTATATCAACATATGTCCCAAACCTCTTAGTTTTGAGCTACAGGGTGTTAATATTTCAAGAAAAAAGAGTTTT
>JAHBCN010015202.1:0-21373 GCA_019359885.1 Listronotus oregonensis
ATTCTAAACCGTTGTTAACTTTTAACAATTGAAAAGTCCATTGAAAAAATTTAACAACGCGATCATCCGGGGGCCAAAAAGTGTAATAAGCATGTATATGTATAGTCCATGAAATGTTACTTTTTTTTTTGGGCTAACTTTGCGTTTTTTAAAGGGCACAATTTTATTGTTGGGATGTGTAAGGGGGATCACTGGGAGCTTAACTCCACGTTTGTGGAGTTGCAACCCTTGTCCCCGGCCGCCATATTAAAAGGGGGGGGTAAAAAGGGGTTTTCCCCCGCTATACCCCCGAACTATGCATCCCACAAAAATTTTGTTAAGACATAATTTGTAGCAAATCGCTTTGTCTACAATTTTTTTTAACTTTTTTAATAACATGACAAATAAAAAAAATATTTACAAAAATATGAAAAAATTTCCCAACAAATTATCTTTTTTGTTATATAACTCCTATATTTTTTATTTCACGACCAAATGACCTAAGACCAATCTTACAGCATTTTTCAACTAACAGTTTAATTTTTAATTTTTTTGGATTTGAGGAATTTATGGGCGTTCCAGAGCGCTCCAAAGTCGACCAGGTTCTTACTACTCGCAATTATCCGGTAACTATGAAACGTCTGCCTTATTTTTTTATTTTCATACAGGGTTTTTAATAGTTTTCCTTATATAAAACTATATTAATAATTACCTAAAAATAAACTAAAATTAATTAAAATTATGGTGAAACATCCTGAGTTAGCTAGCAGTACAGCGTTATTCCTCAGTGAGAAAGTAGATCCATCTTTGCTTACTTTCGTTGGCGAACGTTTTTGCATTGCTTTATACGGCGGTAATAAAGATGATTAACTGGATAGCATGAAATATAAACGCTTTGCCAAGACAGTAACTAAGAAAAATTTAGTCATCGCTTCCTCCAACACAAGATGCAGTCCGTTTTCACAGTCTCCGAGTTTAACACCAGGGGCAGTTGTTTTTGAAATATACCCCAATCCTGAAGTTGGGGGTTGGGGAAAAAAGCATAAACTTTGGATACAAACCAAACTTTGAACCCCCCAACCCCCCCACCCCTCCCCGATCTAATGAAATTAATTTTCTGCATTTAAAAAGGAATTTTTTGGAAGCATGTGTAGTTGCAGAAAAGCAGGTCAAAAAACTTGCCCCCCAAATTTGGGGTTTGGAAAACCCCGTACCAACATCATAAAGTTATCGAAATTAATGAAGGAAAATTGATTTGAATTTGAATAGATACCACAAAAAAAAAAAGCGCCAAGGGGGGAAAAGGGGCTTTTTTAAGGAATTAAAAATAGTAATGTTAAGAAAAATAAAAAAAAAGATATATAAAAAAAAATTAACGCAGACTTTTTAAAAATTACCGGATTATTGCAGAAAATAAGAACCTGATCGACTTTGGAGCGCTCTGGAACCCCCATAAATTTCTCAAATCCAAAAAAATTTTAGATTAAAATGTTGGTAGTAAAATGAAAGATAAAGAAGTTATATAACAAAAAAGAAAATTTCTTGGGAAAATTTCTCATAATTTTGTTAATAACCTTTTAATTTGTTATTTAATTTAAAAAAGATAAATAGACAAAATTGTAGACAATGCGATTTGCTAAAAATTATGTCTTTACAAAATTTTTGTGGAATGCATAGTTCGGGACATATAGCAAAAAAAAGGGGTTTTCCCTTTTTCTAATATGGGGGGGTGCGGGAAAGGTTGCAATCCCACAAACTTGGAGTTAAGCCCCTAGTGACCCCCACCCAAACCCCAAAAAAAAAATTCGCCCTTTTAAAAAAAAGCAAGGCCCCAATGTATTTTTTGGGAAGGACTAAATAAGGGAAAAACTTTTTAAATTTCCCTTTTTTACATTGGCACTGATGGTAAAAGGGAATTGGTATAAAATGCCAACATATTTTACGCATCCTAAAGTCAATCCTAAATAAACACGTAATTGCCAATAAATTTAACATAAAGCCGTATTGCCGGCAAGCAGATAAAAATGACGGCCTAGCAATTCTGATTGAATAAAGTAATAGCCCAGTCAGTATACACAAAATTTTCTCAAAATCTAGAGTTTACCCGTCGGAAGTTAAAATTTTGGATTTAGATATTTTAACAGTGGGTATCGATGAAATACAAATTTTCCACGGATATTCACCGGTGGTTACCTGTGCACACCTAAATTTGTATTTTTTTCATATAACTTTTTAAAAAATCAAAATACAAAAAAAAGTTTTTTATAAAAAAGGGACCTAAGATTTAAGCTAAAATTTTATTTTTTTTTTTTTTTTATTATGGACGTAAAGCGAATTTTAAAATAGACTACGTCGTAAGAGGTATCTTTTTTACTAACAATATTATAACGTAACTCTTTAAAAAATAAAGATAGCGAAAATATTTTCAAATAAAATTTAGAGATGAATTGGTAAGCTAAAACTTTTGTATATATATTTTTTATATTTTAATAAGTTATGTAGTAATAGCCCATGTATAAATTAAACCATTCTTTTAGTTCTGACGTACATACTATTTGCAAAAAAAAAATAAAAATAGAGCCAATGTTCTTTTTAAAACAGACCCCTTGAATATTGTTTCATGTCGGGAATGGTGACCACTATTGCTTTGGACTCCATTAAAAAAAGAGCCATTCGTCTTATTATGACCCCCCCCACAGAAAGGCTTCCCCTTCTTCCCACCTCGAGCTGTAGGGGATCTGTCGTTTTTCTATAGGATTTTCACGGCTTCTGCTCAGGGGAGGGCCAGTATAATTCCTTCTTTGGCAGCTCCCAAGAGAGCAACACCAGTGCAACTTTTTGGCCTTTTTCAGTTAGGGGGGTTTTTTTTTTCCCAATTGAAGGGCCCCCCGAAAGTTTTTCCTTTCCCCAATCTCCATTTTTTAAGTCCCGTGAAAACCCCCCACCACACTTAAGAATCCATGGAGTTAGTATTTTGGGAAGTTTTACCCCGATAAAAAAAAAAGTTTTTAATTATTCTAAACTAATTCTGGTATTGGAGCTGAGAATTTTTTTAAAACTTTAAAAAAAACCCTTAAGTAAATTTTCAAAAAAATTTTTTTTAAAAATAAAAAAACTTTTTTTTTTTTTTTTTTTAAAACATTTACCTGTTAAAAAACTTTTTTTTTAAAGTACAACTGGATTCTAAAAATTTAAAAAATGATTAATTTTGGGAAAGTTAATGTTTAAATAATTTAAAAATTTCACGTTTATTTGAAGTGCAAAAAAAGCCGAAATAGAAAGTTCGATATTATTAAAATAATTATGAGCAAAAATTTGTGCATACTACGTCAAAATAAGAAGCAATTCATGAGGAAATTTCAATACTTCAGGTACGTAGTCAGGGTCCAACAATAAACATAAAAGTCTATACAAATATGGGTCTGCAAGGCCTTCGTTTCCGAAATACAGGGTGTTAAAGTTTTTAGTTAATTTTCCTATTTTTTAAATATAGATATAATACCTAGCTTATGTTTCGCTGAATATAATTCTAGAACATAAATTTTATTGAAAATTTAAATACATATTATTTAATTATATATTTTGTTTTTTTTGCTATAATAAAATCAGATGCGTCGTAATTTTTTTAAATCCAAATATCTCAAAAACGGTTGCTCGTGTCAACTTTTAACAGGTATACCTTTTTGACGTAAAAATAACAAAACAATTATTTAATCTACCTAAAACGGTAATACAGGGCCGTACCGAAAAGTTGTGATTGTTTAAAAGAGCAAAAAGACGTGTAGGTGGCACCCCCTACAAGTAAGAGCCGTACTAAGATTAGGTTCGAATCCGTCATACCAAAAAATCCCCGAATACCAATTTTTACTCCAATATTTACATTATCATAGATTTATTTAAAAAATAGAAACATTTTGGACCCTAACTACGTACCTGAAATATTGACATTTCTTCATGAATAACCCTGTATATCAAAAGTTACTTTTTTGGAAATGGGCTGTAATTTTGTTAAAAGTTAAGATATTAAAAAACTTTTTAAACAAAAGTTGTAGCTAAGATCACAATCTCTAACTTTTATTTAAATATTTTTGGATAATAAGAAGTTTTAATTTAAACAATTAAAAATCATAAACATTTGTTATTTTTGAAAAACCTGGGTCACATCTTTTGGAGACAATTTTTTGATTTGATAGGTTAATGTTTTTAACCATCTAATTGCAGAATTTTATCGCCCCACGGGTTGATTCTGACCGTAATATGTATATGTATTAACTGGGCTAAAAGCCTTTTTGTTACCGGCAACCCAATATTTGCTTTTTAAAGGCAACCATTACAAAATATTTATGTTTTTAAGTCATTTTATTAACACGGGCATTTAAACAAAATTGGGAATAATTTTTTTAAACTGTTTATTTATAATGGCAGCTAAACAACATAATGTTATGTTTTTTGGGTAATTTAAAGGCAATAACCCTTGTATAAGATTTTATTTAAATTTTAAATAAAATTTAGTAGAAATAATATGTTCATAACGCATTTTTGAAAAAGTAAAGTTAAAATGACTGTTAAAATAGGTCAATTCCAATCATTTAGTTGATGAATTCAAGTTTTCCGCTTAGTCGAATTTGACATTACCGTGACCATACCGTGATAGACGTAAAAAAAACAACTGTTGTTTTTTTTTACGTCTATCACGTTTTTTAATAAACGAAGTAATTATTAGCAAAAGTGTATGTAATTTTATGTAAATAGGGAAAATGACTACTTGAAGGTCTTTAAGTAAGTTAGGTATTAATCAGTTTAGTTGTAGTACATTAGGAGTCCATTACATCCTTTGGAATTACGAATTTGACATTTTTAATATTTTTATATGAAAGTAGATGTACTTTAACTAAAACAATGGAGATTCTGCAAGTTTAAGAAAAAAAAAGATATTAAGTTGTACCTAAATTAAATCACTTTTAACCTGGGATTAAAATTTATTATTTTAAAATAAATTTGCGATGGTATTTACAATGTTATTTGTTATAATATTTAGAGATTTCGAGAATAAGGAACAAATTCTGTGGGCAGGAAGTTCTTTAATCTGGACACTAAAGGGATAAAGAAGCAAACAAAGCGGAAAGTTCCGGGCCTTTGAAATTGGACTATGAAGGGATGCATAAGTATGGTAATAGAAAAGTTAAGGTTACGCTCACCAGATTAAATAACTGTTTGTTATGCAAAACTTTGCCGCCTATAAGTAAAGGATGAGTATTTGGGGATTTTTTTTTCGCGATAGCGAATCAGAATACATGTTTACTAATGATGTCGCGTTTATTAACATTAATTTCTTAATAGTCAACTACTGTGTCACTAGAAAACGTCATTTTGAAGTGTCTGAGTATGCATTAAAAAGATTAAAATTAATTGATAGGTTGGTAAAAAAGTAAAAGACCGTTTTATGTTAGAAATCCGTCATAAAATTTTATACATGTATTTTTCAGGTACCCTGTATTATATTCGCGTTATTTTTTTTATCGTTTTAATAGTAGAGATCAAAGAAACTGCAAAAAAGCAATATTTGCAAATACCTATTTTTAAATATGAGCAAAGATAATACTACTACGAATAGATGGTTCATTTAAATGGAGCGTTTTGAATCAGTTCGAAGATATAATGCTTCCGTAAATGCGAATAAAATTAAGTCGGTAACCCTGCCCCAGCGAAACAAACCGTGCGACAGCCAATGTCTGTCGCTTATACCTTATTCGGAACACGAAGTAGCGAAAGCGGGCGGCTAAACGGATTGTGTTTTTCTAGTTGCGTTTCATCGCCATAGTAAAGGCCTGCCGGCAACACTGTTTAACTTTCGTTCAAGGATAGCGCGAAAATCTCTCGATGGACATCGGCTGCGTTAGCCAAGTCCATTAGGGGTATCAAAATATAGCATTGAATAGTTCATCTTATCCGTAGTAGTATTATCTTTGATAGAGTTAAAGCGATGTTTACTGTAAAAAGTTTGCCAATAAGAGATACATTTTTTTATATTACTATGAACTATAGTCAATTCAAACACGCACTGCTGCCCCAGGTCAGCGGGTTCAAATTGCATTTTGTTTACCTAAAAAAAAATCGTGAAAAATCGTTTTTTTTTCAATATAGCTTAAAAACTATTGATTTTAGGAAAAAAAATAATGATCTCTTAAAGCTATGTCATTTTTTTTTAAATTTCTGTAGCCGTTTTAGTTTTTGAGATATTAATTACCTTATAAAGGTTAACTTACTGTTCCAAAATCCGATTCGCCGACCTTGAAAACAAACGTGCGGATTTTTTTAGATGTTTCGAATTGTACTTAACATTTTTATCCCAAAAAGACTTAAAGAAAAAACCTAAAATGACCTTGGATGACCTCTAGGATAGATCACAATAGACGCGGGTTTGTATTGAGCGACCTCAAAAACATAATATGCATGAATTTTTTCAGATTTTTTCAATGGTTTTTTCTTTACCTGGTTTTGGGTTAGGTAGGTTTAAAGTGAGTGGGTATAACACCCTTCCACCGCGACCGATCGGTCTATTGTGGCTTGACCTGACCTTCAAATGACCTTGAACCTGATGTGTTGAAGGTTACCCGACACTTTCATCGTAATCAGCGACCCCAAAAACCTTAGTAGCACCTAACCGCTTCAGGCGTTCCCGCGTAGATCAAATGTTGACCAGTGTTATTTATGAAATTACTTATACATCGCTAAATTGACTTGTTAGACGCATACTACATCAAAAACGCCCAATTCTCATAATTTTTAAAAATAAAAAACTTGTAAGTTGCGCCCAAATGAAACTACTAACGAAGTTCCGGAGGAGAATTTTTTGTTTCAAAATTTAAAGCCGAGACCGATACCTATTACGGAGTTTTTTTTATCTAACTCCGATTTTAACCAGCTATTTTTTAGTAAAAAAATATAGGGTTGTATCTTGTGTGTATTTGTTTCAGTTAAAAAGGTTTGACACCTTAGACAGGTGTAGTAGCCCTTTTACTGTTCTTTTCTGGTCTCCAGCCTCCTGGTGGTTAGTGTCCACCATGAGGTTTTGATTTGGGTCTCCAGTATGTAAGTGCAGGGCACTCATATATGATGTGAGAGGCTGTCTCTTCCTCTTCGTCACATAGTCTGCAAATGGGTTCTTCTCTATAGATGCCCATAGTGTGCATATGTTTTCTTAGGGTGCAGTGTCCGGTTATTAATCCTGTCACTATTCTAATCTGATTCCTATTTAGTTTTAGTAGTTCACTTGTCAATGCTTTCGATGGTGAGTCCAACATGGATTTACTGTGATTTTGCCTTGGAATGTGGTTCCAGTATGACTGATGTTGTGTTTAATCCACCGAGTCATGTAGCCACGAACCGAGGCTTTTGGTATTCAAAACAGGTTCAGGACCCACAAACATTGCTGGAGCCTCGCCTGGCCAGGGAGTCTGCATTTTCATTGCCCTGTATTCCCCTGTGTCCTGGAACCCAGGAAAGTGTAACTTTGTTGTGGTTAGCCAGGTTTAGGAGGCATTGCAGACAGTTCCAAACCAACCTTAGTTGACTTGTTGGGATGCCAAAGCTTTTATGGCCGCTTGACTATCAGAGAAGATAGTAATGTCCCTGCCCTTATATCTCCTCCTCAAGTTCTCTCGCAGACAAAGATCAATGGCATATATTTCCGCCTGGAAAATAGTGGCATATTTCGCCAGGGAAGCATAAGCATTAAACCTGGGGGTCATACCATGTATCCCTGCGCCCGCTCCATTGTCAGTCTTGGATCCATCGGTATACCAAACCAAATTCCGAGACTGACCAGGAGATCGCTCACTACCGCCCCAGGTAAGCTGGGTTTTGTATGGTCTGTGTGTATTTATCCGTTTTGGCATTGTATCACTGCTCATCTTAAATATTGGGTTTGTGATACTGCTCGTTATTCTGGTGTGTCTTAGGGCAGGCCCAGAGCACCAGTTGCCGTTACATTTCAGCCTGTATGCCCCAATCCTCGCCTCCGCCTTAATAATTATACCAAGAGGAGGGAGGCTTAGTAGGGTTTCCATGGCTGCAGTTGGAGTGCTTCTAATAGCTCCCGTTATACAGAGACATGCTAGTCGCTGGAGTTTGGGTAACCCCCAGTCTCTTTTCGTTCTATTTTTGGCCACCAGATAGTTGAACCGTAGGTTATCATGGGTCTTACCACAGCAGTGTACAACCAGTGTACTATGCGTGGCTGAAATCCCAATTCTTCCCCACAGCTCTTTTGGTAGCCATTAGAGCCATTTTGCCCTTATTAATCACATTCTGCATATGTGGATTCCAGGTTAGCTTAGAATCCAGAGTTAATCCAAGGTACTTTACCTCCTGAACATAGCCGAGTGTGGTACCGAAGAAGTGAGGAGATATTAAATCATCCAGCTTCCTTCGTCTAGTGAAGGGTATTAGCGCAGTTTTGCCAGGATTAACAGTAAGGTTTTCCTTGTTGCACCATCCCTCCACAATTCTCAGGCGCTTTGCATAAGCTCCGAGGTTGTTTTGTTATGCTTCCCGCGACAAGTATAGTGATGTCATCCGCATACCCCTGGGTATAGAAGCCATTATTATTCAGTTTCACCAGGAGTTCCTCAACAACCATATCCCACAGTAGTGGGGATAGAACCCTCCCTGTGGGCATCCTTTGACCACTGACACCTCAATTGTTTTGCTGAATAACGTTGCTTGCGCTCGTCTGCCAAGTAACATGTTGTTTATCCACCTACAAATGGTGTCGTTAACATTATGTCTGGCAAGAGCCGCGGCCATTGAGTTGAAGGAGGTTCGATCAAAAGCTCCCTCAATGTCAAGAAATGCAGCAAGTGCGATTTCCTTGTTGTTCAGTGCGAGTTCTAATCTGGTCAACAGTTGATGATGAGCAGATTCGCATGATTTTTCTGACTGATAGGCATGTTGGTTTTTGTGGAGTGGCCTCTCTGTCAGAGAGTTATCCCTGACATACCTGTCGATCAGTTTTTCCATTGTTTTTATCATAAAAGACGACAATGTAATTGGTCTAAGTCCCTTTGCCTGGGAGCAGTCCTTACCCGGCTTTGGAATGAAGACCATTTTAGTCTGCTTCCATGCATTGGGCAAATAGCTCGTAGGTAGGCTTGCACGGATAAGTTTGCAAAGCAGTGGAACTAGGGTTTGCTATCCCTGCTGTAGTAGTGCTGGGATTATCCCATCAGGTTCAGGTGCTTTGTAGGCTTCAAATGATTCAATTGCCCACTCGATTTTTTCGTAGGTTATGATTTCCTTTGCTACTTCCCAGTCGCTTCTTGTGGGCCGAATATTCGGAACATTGACGTCTGGGTAGGTCTCATTAAGTTGAGTTTCTCTTGATCCTGGTAGATGTGTTTGGAGCAAAATCTCCAATGTTTCCCTGCCAGTTTCAGAGTAGGTTCCATCTGGATTTTTTAGAGTGCCAACAGGATTGACCGGATCTTTAGACAGGATTTTTTAGAGTCTGGCTGCCGTGCTGGTATTTTCAACCTCCTAGCAGTATTTCCTCCATGAATCCAGTTTAGCCTTACGGACCCGTTTATTGTATTCGGTGAGTGCAGATTGATATTCATCCCACTCACCCGTTTTCTTCGCTCTATTGAACAGTCTGCGGGTTTTTTTCCTTAGCTCCAGTAGTTCGTTATTCCACCAGGTAGACTTTTTCCTGGCGGTTTGCTTTACTAGAGGACAGTTATTCTGATAAGAGTTTGTAATAGCCTCCAGTAGTTCACAGGAAGCAAGCTCTATGTCAGTAGTCTTCCTAATGCTGGTTTTGACGTTACTGCAGTTGATGGTCAAAGTTTCTTGTATTTCTCCCAGTCCGTGCTCCTCGGATCACGGTACTCCCCGTTGGCCTCTGAAATGCAGAGATCGCCAGGAAGATGTGCCTGTGATCAGACAGCGACGGTTCCTCAGATACATACCACCGAGTTACCTGGGATCGTATACGCGGAGATGCCAAAGTAACGTCGATTACCTCTTTACGGGCTCTAGTCACAAAAGTAGGTTCATTCCCCTATTTAATACTTCTAAATTTTCAGAAATAATAAGGTCTAAAAGGTACTCACCTCTCCTGTTGATATCACTGCTTCCCAAGCAGTGTGGTGTGCGTTGACATCCATCCCAATAATGAGCTGTAGGTTAGAGCGCCTACAGAATTGCTCCAACTGGCGGAGTTCCTCAGATGGGGTGGATCGATTGCATCATATGGAAGATAGGTTGAAGCGAGGACAGCTTCAGTCCATACACCTTCCATGATGTATTTCAGCCTTACCGCCGCCTGGTCCCTAGAACAGAATTCAGTCAGCTTTAAGGCATGTAATTCCTTCTTAATAAATATGCAGGATCTGACATTACCAGAGTTGGAGTCATATATTAACTTACCTCCGGCTTCGCCTAAGCCCCCAACTTTTCCTTTAAAAAGCCAAGGTTCTTGTATGAGGGCTATGTCCGCGTCTCCACGAGATAGGAGCCTGCATAGGACAGCCGTGGCTGCCCTGTTATGCTGCAGGTTTGCTTGAAACACCCGCAGTTCCTGCAGACTCCTGTTTGCGTGTTTTGGTCACTCTGAAGGTGATTGGGTTTAGGCCCAGAAAGGCTTGGTAGCCCCTCTTGCCCAATTCCTTCAGGGCGTGTTCGTCCATAGCAAGTACAAGGGGGATGCCCTGTTTCTCACTACGGCTGCTGATGAGGCTCCAGTCACCTGTATTGAGATCCTTGTTTTGGATCCCCAGATTCTGAAGGATTTTACCCGGCTCATCAAGGTCATCAAGGTTGTCGTCAAGGAGTTCCGTGGGTATAAATGTTGCGTGTATAAAAATGCCCCAGGTTATGGAGGCTGTTTCAAAATTAGTGGCCAACATTTCAACAAACTCCATCGCCAATCTCATTGGTGGTTGTTATACAATTTACTTGTGGTAAGATATGTACCCGGCACGAAGCAATGTCATCCACCAAAGTTTTGAACAAAATTTGATCAGCAATTTTCTTTTTCTCTTGTAGCGAGTCTTCTATATAACCCTCTGCTACTGTACTGGATTTCCATCCACCGTGTCTCTTAAATGTAGTTAGATTAGCACCAGAGTCCGCCAACAAACTAGATGAGGAACGTCGGAAGCTATGTCCAGTGTAAAGATGGGAATCAGGCAAATATAGAAATTTAGACTTTTGGGCAGGCATTTTACCAAATGTATTGATTCCAACTGGAGTTATGGCACATTTATTCTTTAAGCATCTTATAAAAACTTTTGAATGATTAATATTAACTGGACAAAGGGCTATGTACTTTTTATAATAGTTTATATACAAGGTACCACTAATTACAGAGGTTCCAAATTTTTTTTGTTTTTAAAAATTTAAATTTTTGGTTTTTTTAAGTCAAAACACAGTTCTTCCCCTGGGGGGCTCCAAATACACCGAAAATTGCGGCTACTTTTGGCATAAGATGTATTTTATTCGGGGTTTCTGCGAGAAATTGGTCGATTTGTTCTCTTGTCAATATTTTAGAATTTTTTTGTCGATATCCTTTACCCTTTGCTTTTGCAACTAGCTTGTAATATCTGCTTATGTTCTGATTATTTATGTCATCTTTGCCTTTAACGTGAAGTTATTTGACCAGAGTGTAGACGATTTCCATATTTTGGACTTTTCTTCAAAATATGCAAGGAGCACTTCTTCACTGGCATTCTTGCCACTAACATTTTTCTGATTACACCATTATAAAAAACGATCGTATGTAAATTCGTAGTGTTGCTTTGCCTTACTAGGCAATATTTTAAAAGTAGCTTTATTGGCAGCTTCTCCACCAAGAGAAATTCATTTACTTGGTCACTTTCCATTGCACAAGAATTCGCGATTATTTAACGTTACTTGTCAACAAAAACAAATCAACAAATTTTATTTTATTTACCTTATTAATTTAATTTATAGATAAATTAGATAAAATTAGATTTTAAAAATAATAATAATGTCGACGATAAAAAAATCATTAATTTGTACTTTTAATGGCGTTTGTAGAAAAAATACTGTATGATATACCTGCTAAAAGTGATATTATTTTGTTCAAAGGCGTCGTGTTCCAAACTTTCCTCACAAGATAAAATCTCACTTTTAGCACTTATATCATAAATAACTATTATTTCATATTGTAGGTCTGTTCTGTATCATTATTTAATTTCAAAAATCAAAAAATCACATATTTTAAATATCACATCACCTTTTTTCCGGTGGCAACAGTCAACAAGTGAAAGAAAATAATATGATGGCATATTTTTAAATGTCCAATTTGATTTATAAAAATAAAACAGTCCGGTAAGTGTTGCTTAGCGACATTAACCGGCTCTGATACTGTAATGACTAACCTACCGGACTCAAATTGATAATGTTATCAAAGGTTTACCAGACAGTATGAAATAAAAATAATTTAATTATAATTTACTTAGCACCACAGCAGTAAAAAAATATCTGAAAAATCACGAAAGGGTTAATACAAAATTGATAAAAAAAACGATACAAGTCAATACGTGGTCAATTATTGATAGATTTTAATTATGATTTTGTGTTGATTTATTTTTGATGAATAATATGAATATTCTACTGAAAAAGAGGCCAAATTTTTTTGTGTAGAAATAATACAGGTTTTATTATTTGGTGCTAAAAGTACTAGAATTCCAAAAATTAAGGAACTAGGGCAGATTATACCACACACATCCTGTATGTAATGCCTTTGGAAAAATAAATGTAATTTGGTAATTTAGGTACAAGCAAAGTTATAAATAAACAACCTTTTCAAATTTAGCTAGCCCACTTTGAATGCTCACATGATTTTGTGGCCCATTCTTAAGGGGCGAATTTTTCGAGGCATGTTTATAGGAACTTTTTTCATTTTTAAAAGGCCCAAAAATATCGAGACACCCAGTATATTTAATAAGTATTAAAACTTGGGCTTACTACTTTAATTTTTTCTAGCTAGATGTACAATGTCTCCCTCACAAACGACTTACATTTTCTTTAGGAGAAAACCTAATGTTCTAGAAAAAATAACAAAGCTATAAAAATATATAATTTTGCGAACAATGATCTTCTTTGCTGGACCTTTCTGTTTTAAATTGATCTCTTTATACACAAACAAAGGCACAAAACACCCTTTATAACATTGAATAAATACAAAAGTATTACAAACAATACATTTCTGTAACCTAAAAAAGTTTTTTCAGACCATTACGTTAAACAAAATATAAGTGTTTAAAATATACAGGGTGTTCAAAAAGTCTTAGTACGGGCTAATATCTCTGAAATTAGTAAATATAGAGGAAGCAAATTTTGGCGAATGCATACGTACAAAAAATCTACTTCTTTATGCATTTACAATTTTTTCACCCTTACAGGGGTTGCACCAAAAATCTTAAATGAAACCCTATGTCGATATGTAGCTCATTTTAAAGGCCTTGAAAAACCAAACATTGCTGTACAAACTAGAGGTCTGTAAAGTAACTAGCATCCGAATAAAACGATTTAAATTTATTCAACAAAAAATAAATTTATTATCACGTTTTGTAAATACAATTTTTATTTTTTTTTATTATCTCTGTCCTGCAATATCCGTTTATGCTGTTCTATTTTGACAGTAACATTGAAAAGGCATTGGTAAATTTTGTCATTTTATACGTTTCGATATGGTTTGCGCAGATGAAGGCAAAGTTGAAATTATTTATTTGTATAGACAAGCTAATCGAAATTATCATGAGGCAGCAAGATTGTTTAATGATATTTTTCCAGACAGACCAGTTTCTCATAGTTACGTAAGAACTGTTGTGCAAAAATTCACCTTAACTTATAAAGTAAAGACGCTCCAAGATCCGGTCGCCCGTCCGTTAAAACCGAGAAGCTTCAAATACAAGTTTTGGGTACAATTGTCATTGAACCAAAGCAATCAGTGCGCAAAATAGCTACCGATGTAGGTACCATAGGCAAATCAATAGTGCATAATATGTTACAAACGCATAAATTTCATCCCTTTGGTTGAAGTTCATATTGTACAAGAACTTAGTGAAGATGACCCAGATCAAAGGCTGCAGTTTTGTATATATGTTTATGATATGTTTTAGTGACAAAGCCAGCTTTTTTTTGGTTTGAGTGATCAATATCCTTGATGGATTGAAGAAGGACATACACAAAATCCTAAGAAATTAAACGTATGGGCCCGAATTTTCGGTAATACGGTAATTGGTCCTTTTTTATTGGAAGGAAATCTTACCGGACACTTATACTTACAACTTTTAGAAGAAGCTATTACACCTGCAACTGTAGCTACTATTGGGAATTATGCTTTTCACTACAATCCAATTTTTCAGCAGGATGGGGCACCTTCACACTTTTATTTAACTGTAGGTTAGGTTAGGTTAGGTTTACGCCCTTTTACGTCCTCCACTGCGACCGCTCGGTCTATTGTGGCTCACACCTTTTTATATTTCTCCCAATAGGATCAGACTTCTAATGAATCGGATATTAGATTGGGAGAGAGTTCTAACATCTCCTCTTACTCGTGTCGCTACCGGACATGAGCACAATATGTGTTCTGGTGTCCCTGTGTCCTGCAAATTTTGACGAGCAGACGATTAGATCTGTCATGCCCTCCTCTCCCGGTCTAGTGACGTGGGTAGCTACCAGGTCCTTGTTACAGAAACCAGATGTTTCTTCTGAGGCCGTATCTTCGGCCTTTTCCTATGAAAACGGTCCTATCCGCTTTCTGTTTAAAGCCAGGAAACCCTTTTCCCTATAAAAGCAGTTCTGTCCGCTTTCTGTTTGGATTCAGGGATCTCTTCCTAAGCAGCGTCTGTGACCCTTTGGCACCTTTTGAAACGGATTCACCCGTTTCGGTCGGCGCACCTTTGTCTGCTTGTGACCTTGGGTGGCACCTCTCAAAACGGATTTATTCGTTTCGGTCAGCAAACCTATGTCACTTTTCTCCTAAAAGCGGTTTTGTCCGCTTTCTGTTTGGAGCTAGAAAAGTAATAGTTCGCCATGGCAGAGCCCCGCATTACCGCAGTAAGGCTGGATACTCTGAGAGGTTGCCCTGTATCTTAGAGGCACCGTTGGAGACACCTGTTTAAGGCATATGATGTCATTTACTCATCAGCACGGTATGCCAACACCTTGAGTTAAGCCTTGTGTTCGTCTTAGCTTCGGATCCCGTTCCATACGCTAGCAACAAGAGTTGCCAATAACCAGCAACTCCAGCGCATGTTCCAAAAGATCCTACTGGGCCCAACCACGACAACGACGTGCGAACACAGCGGTTAGGTAAAGGGTACAATTGTCATTGAACCCAAGCAATCAGTGCGAAAAATAGCTGCCGATGTAGGTAACATAGGCAAATCAATAGTCCATAAAATTTTACAAACGCATAAATTTTATCCCTTTGGTTGGAGTTCATCTTGTACAAGAACTTAGTGAAGATGACCCAGATCAAAAGCTGCAGTTTTGTAAAACTATACGTAGAACATTTAATTACCACACAACCAAAGTACCTCTGTCGCTCTCTCTCTCTCTCTCTCTCTCTCTCTCTTCTCTCTCTCTCTCTCTCTCTCAGCAAGATGGGGCATCTCCACACTTTATTTAACTATAGTACAATACCTGAATGAGGAATTCCTGGTCGCTGGATTAGACGTTGAGTACCTATTGAATAGCCACCAAGATCTCCGAACCTCGCTCCCCTTGATTTCTTCTTTTAGGGTTATGTAAAGTAGAGGGTATTGCACCCAAAAATCCTAAATGGAAGCCTATGTCGATATGTAGCTCATTTTAAAGGCATCGAAAAAACAAACATTGCTGTACAAACTGGAGGTTTGTAAAGTAACTAGCATCTGAATAAAACGATTTAAATTTATTCAACAAAAAATAAATTTATTATCACGTTTTGTAAATACATTTTTTAAAAAATTTTTTTATTATCTCTGTCCTGCACTATCCGTTTTTGCTGTTTTAGTTTGACAGTAACATTGAAAAGGCATAAGTAAATTTTGTCATTTTATACGTTTCGATATAGTTTGCGCAAATGAAGGCAAAGTTGAAATTATTTGTTTGTATAGACAAGCTAATCGAAATTATCATGAGGCAGCAAGATTGTTTAATTGTTCAAAGCATCTCCACACTTTATTTAACTATAGCACAATACCTGAATGAGGAATTCCTGGTCGCTGGATTAGACGTTGAGTACCTATTGAATAGCCACCAAGATCTCCGAACCTCGCTTCCCCTTGATTTCTTCTTTTAGGGTTATGTAAAGTAGAGGGTATTTGCAACAAAACCAAAAAACGTGGACCTACGACCACGAATAACGGGTATGTGCGCCACTATAACACCACAAATTCTATCAAACGTAAGAGCAAAGTTTTAAAATTGATTCTATTATTGTCAAGAGGTTGGTGGTAGTCATTTTGAACATAAAATAAAAGTTGAAACTAGGCTGGTATTTAATAATAATCCCTTATTAATTAAAAGTTAATTCCAAACTAGTGGGAGACTGTATACAGGCCGTGGAAAAAGTCGGCTTGGCAAACAAACTTACGGTAGCCTGGGTACCAGGCTACGAGGGCCACCCAGGTAACGAAGAGGCCGACGACCTAGCCAAAAGAGGATCAGCCATGGAAATGATAGGCCCGGAGCCATTCTGTGGAATCTAGGCAGGCCTCTTCAAAGCATCTATTAAGAGTTGGGTGGACAGAGAGGTTCAAAGCTGGTGGGTACAAACACCAACGACACGCAAAGCAGTTCATTAAGACCTGCTTGGCCAAGTTTACTTTGGACTTACTGAGCCACAGTCGTAAGGTCGTAAGGATAACGGTAGGTCAACTAACAGGACATTGCAAACTCAACAAGCACCTGGAAAGAATAGGCCTGGTGGAAGATAGCCTGTGTAGGTTCTGCCAGGAGGCTGAAGAAACAGCCGTACATGTGTGGTGTCACTGTGAAGCACTACGTAGGCTGGGTGAGAAAAAGCCAAAACCGGCGAGATATATGGAGTGGCCAGTGTCAAGACTTTAGAGTCTAGTTAAGAAGACGGGCCTGGGCAAGGTACTCTAAAGAATGATAGGAGAAACCACAATAGATCTGGTTAGGTTGCAGTGATGGAGGTCATTTTTGCCATCTTCGCTCAAATAATCTAAACTAATCTAATCCCTTATTAATCGGGAACGGGTGATCGTAGAGACCTCTAGTTTGTGCAGCAAGATTTGTTTTTTAAAGGCCTTTAAAATGAGCAACATACCGACCTGATTCTTTTTAAGATTTTTGGGAGCAACCTCGTGGTGCCACCCCTTTAAGGATGAAAAACTTGTAAATGTGTAAAGATGTAGATTTTTTATACGTATGCATTCGCCAAAATTTGCTTTCTCTATATTCACATAACTTCGGAGATATTAGCCCGTACTAAGACTTTCGGAACACCCTGTATAGTCGACATCACTAGTATCGTGCGAGGTCAAAGGTCAACAATATATATATATATATATATATATATATATATATATATATATATATATATATATATATATATATATATATATATTTATATTATATATATATATATATATATATATATATATATATATATATATATATATATATATATATATATATATATATATATATATATATATATATATATATATATATATATATATATATATCAATTTAATTTGAAAAAATCAGATACTACCAATATGTCTTTTACTTGAGCATTTCATCCTTTGAGTTTGACATATTAACCCGCCTATCGATATGAGCCAATTTATATGCGCTTGTGTTAAAGCTTGACTCGACGCACAGTGGGACGAAGCGTCGAGTGTGCCACCCAAGTTACGCTCCAGCTCATATAGTTTAACCGTTTAAGCTCGTTTTTTTAATGCTCGTCTTGAATTTGCCTATTAATTTCTCGTTTTGGATGTTTGTCATTGGACATTGATTTTTATGAACGAATTTTCGGCGCAAAAATGATCATACATTATTTGCTTAAAATCTTTATTTTAATAAGCCCCTATCTGCGTGAAAATGAGGGGCAACATTTTTGTTTCAAAGTTTTCCACGCAAAAGTAGTGTAGGAGGAATCGGCACATGAGTACCGAAAACTATTCCACCTTAATTTTTTTATACGATCCTCTTTAAATTGCCCTACTAATGATATAAATGCATGTTGCCATGGCGCCACCTGGTGCCAGATTGTTTAAACCGAAACTATTCAAACAATTGCGAGGAATTGTTATTTTTTAACCGGACAATTAGTTTTCATATTCTTTATTAAAATACAAATAAAAAAGGTTCTAAGACTTTTTACGATAAAGTTAATATTTTTGGAGATATGAATTTTTAAAATTTCGAAAAATCTTAAATTTGGGTACATAAAAAAATAAGATTTTTTTCTAATCTCAATTAAGGATGCTATGAACTATTCTATAAAGAATAAAAAAATATATTTTTTATATATTTTTTTTTTAATATATATTTTTCATGGGTTAAAAGTTCCCAAAATTGAGATTTTTCAAACTTTCAAAAATTCATATCTCCAAAAATATTAACTTTATCGCAAAAAGTCATAGGACCTTTTTTATTTGTATTTTAATAAAAAATGTGCAAAAAATTTGTTCGGTTAAAAAAATAACAATTTTTTGCAATTGTTTTAACAATTTCGGTTTAAAAAATATGGCGCCAAGTGGCGCCAGGCAACATGCATTTATATCATCAGTAGGGCAATTTAAAGAGGATCGTATAAAAAAATTAAAGTGGAATAGTTTTCGGAAATGTGCAGGAAAAATTTAATTTAATAAAAACTGTTCAGAATTATCTAAGAAATTCGAATAATCTTTTTCAGAAATTTTGAACATATTTTTAATACCTGGAAAATGAGCAAATAGAAAAAATTTGAGACTCATGCTAAAAATTCTATAACATTTTTTAGATTTTGGCAGACATGGTTTTCTAGCATTTATTAAGGTAAAGATCTTAAAGACTTTCTGATCTATTAGTTTCTTTTCTACTAATGTACTACCTACAAATTTATATTCTTTAATTTCATAAAAAAGCTTTTGGGAATTTTTGAAATTTAGAGTTTAATAAATTATTATAATTTGTGTTTATGAAATTAAAGAAAAAAATTAAGGTATATCAGTATTGTCATGTGGAATAAAAAAATAAAAATTGACATTATACAAGAAGTACTTTTTTTCTTAATAAATTATTGCCTTGGCCTTAATTTTTTCATGTTCTACACAAATATTTATTTATTACACCAAAGCTACCAGACACTTTAACTGGTATATAATATCCTAGGGTATTAAAGAAGTTTCTAATGCCCTCGGGCATTAAAAAAAATAAATAGGAAAAATCAAAGTAAAAACTTTTTATTAACGTCATTTATATTTAATAAACAGTTATATTCATCATATCCTTGATCCTTGCTTAAGATGCTAGCGTAACATGCAATATTTAACAATGTCCATATTTTTATTAATTATTAGTGTCTTCTTTAATATTAATAAATTCGACCATAGGGAATTACATATTTAGTATTTTAATATGAATTACAACAGCGATTTTAACATACTCATTCCTGAAAATATCCAAGTAGCACCGTCTCGTTGATAATTTTTACATCATTATATTTTTCCAATTCCCAAACATTTTATATTTTTTATCAAAGCCGTCTTAAAGCCGGGATTCAACGGCGCGTGGAATGGCAATCCTGGGTTGACTGTCGAGTGTCAAGGTTGGGCTCGAAATGTGGTCGGGCCCTTCCCACGGCGCATGTAGGATCGCGGTGGCTCCGGGGTTTCCCGCGTAGACACGCAGCGGTTGTACGTCGGCAGTGTCGGCGGTAAAAAAAAATGACTTGGTTTAATTGTTCAAAAGAATGAATCGTTAGCGAACGCGTATCGTTCTGCTGCAGCCTATTATTTTATGTTAGGAACATGGATGGCAAGACGATAAACAAAACGAAAAAAAAAACATGGTGAAGAGTTTCTTTGTACAAAAATCGAGAACATTCTGCAAACAGTTCTGTTTTTGAATATTTTACACTTTTTGCCTTTTTCGCTTCCGGTCATGAATTAAATTTCTATTTTTTTGGTATGGATCCCGTGGGTTTCAAATAATTGACTCGGCTTCATAAAGGGATAAAAATTTTTTTCACCACTTCATTCGACCACTCCAAGGGGAAAGTACTACGGCACTGACAGTATAACGCGCACAGCCGCGTCGTTAAAAAATATGCACGTTGCGCGCCAGCGTCCGGCTCCTTTGAATCGTGTTGATTTACCACATATGACGGGACTCACCGCGCGGACCGAAGATCGCCAAGCCTGCCCTATCCGACGGCGCGTGAACTGGCAAGTTTGGCGCGAGAACTGCCACTCCACGCGCCGTTGAATCCCGGCTTAAGACTTCTTTGGGATAATATTATCCAAAGCTTTGACTGTATTCACAGCAATTTTATTCGGAATCAACGGAAAATCCATTATTTTATATAAATTTCAGTTTTTACTTTGACACACAACAATAAAAACTTATAGGCCAGTCTGTAGATAATTTTCATGACTTTTATTTGTAACAGGTTGAAAGGTGTTAAAAGTTGTAGAGGGTGATTACCTGAATATGACTATATAGTTTTAGACTCGACAAAAGTGCGCAGTGGTGGGGGTTGAAGGGATAAAAGTGCTAAAAACGTATTTTTTGCTTCTGAAAGCGCCATTGTTAGTTTTAGAGGAATACGTTCAAAATATTTTTTTAGGTATTAAAAAGGTTTATAATTTGAGCCCGGCTAGAATTGATTTGGTTCATTTGTTTATAAAAAAATGCAAAAAAACGTAAAAGATAGCCATTTTTTAAAATGTTGATAATTATTGCGAAAACATTTTTTTATTCATTGCTGTCATTTGCAAACAGGTTTTTTAATTCTTAAAAAAATGAGAGGTTCTAATGCATAATCGGATAATTTTCTGTTAAGATAATTGAGTTTTACTGATTTTACAGCCCTAATCCAGTAGGCTATATCTTTTTCGTTTATAAATATTTTAGGCATTACAAACTGTCTTTTGCTTTTTTAAGACTTATGTTTTACTAATTTAGATTAACAAAATTAAAAAAAAAATATTAGGTCCTTCGTTTTGAGCCTTGAAAAAAGGTACTTTTTTGTCAATAAACAATTGGAGCCGGAGCGTCCCCTGCATAAGTTAAGAATTTTAAACCAAGAAAAATGAAAAGCTGGCTTCAAAACAAATATGTTTGAAGAAAAGGAGTTGTTTTATTTATTTAAATTCCAAATTACTTAAAATTTGCAATAAACATTCAAAAATAAACA
>JAHBCN010015203.1:0-21222 GCA_019359885.1 Listronotus oregonensis
GGATTATGTCATCCACTTTCAGGGTGCTAAGGAAACCAATGCTCTTGGAGCCAAAAAAAAGCGACTGTTGTAGTAATGGCTATAGTTCACTTGCACAATTTTTTGAGGCGACCCTCTTCACGTAATTTTTATATGCCACGGCACTACGTCGATAGTGAAAACGAAGATGGACAATTAATCGAAGGAACTTGGCGACTCGATCATGATATGACATCATTCTATCCTATAAGAAATGTTGCACGCCGCTCTACAGCAGAAGTTAAAGGACTAAGAAATGAATTAGCAGACTATTTCATGGCCGAGGGACGAATTGCCTGGCAAGACAAATATTCTTGAATCAGCTCTAAACGAGGGTGTAACATAAAGGTTGGGAAAAAAAAAAATGGCATTTCCCGGGGAAAAAAATATTTTTTTACAGTAAAAACCTGTTATTCCAAAAAAAGAAATTTTAAAAAAATCAAAATAAAAAAAAAAAACAAATAACTTTTTTTAAAAAAAAATTTGACACCCTGTAAGTTGAAAAGAAACCCCGTAAAAAAATTTTCTTTGGAAAAAATATTATTTTTTTTTTAAAAATTTTTACCATTTAATTTATTCCCAACCTTATTTACACCCTGTATATTTTAAATATTTTTACTTTATATAAAATTTTTCCCACTAGTTATAGTATTTAGTCGTTTTTCCCCCGTGGAGCGTCTCTCTTTGCGAGGAAGGACATTGCTTCGAAAGCAAACCATTTGCTACTATAAATTTCTGAAGTACCTGTAATAAATTAGCATAAATATAAAAAATGGTAAACAAAAATTGTTAAAAAAAAGTTAATTATTAATACATACCTTTACCGGTTCCATGGCTGTTCTTCGTTTTCATTTTCTCCCTTCTGTAGCAAGCCAATAAGGTTATAAACTTCTTCTTGCAACTTTCTGCCGGTATACCCATAGCCTGACCAATATTCTCCCAGGCATCTGCTTTCAAATTTTTTTTATAGTAATTAGAGTCTTTCGGATCCCATAACACTGGATAATTTTGGTAAATTTCAATTAAATTCAAACACTTTTCTTCCGTCCACTGCTCTCCCATCGTGTCAATACGTCGACGTACACACTTGAAATACGATCAAACTGACGTCCACGAGCGCGCTGCGAACCTCTTTGTGTTCGTCAAAAAACCGCCATGAGACGGATAGCTACGAGCGCAGTGCGATCCTCCTAGAAGCAGTTCGCAGCAGGCTCGCGCTGACGTACTCACTTGATACCGTATCAGATACGTTACGTGATACACCTTTAAGTGAGTACCCGCCTTTAAGCGGCTAACTTAACACTCATGGGCACAAAAGAAGAAATATCAAATATCCCTTTTTTCCCTTTACTTTTGTTTGTGAAGGCGAGGAGCGAGGTGATTTTTTGTAGTGATTTTAATTTTGTATTTGTATATCAAGATTTTAATGCTGATTATAGGAGAATTCGTTACATGTTGATGTTTTATTCTTTAATATTGTTAATTATTATTTTGGTTTAATAAAAAATATTTGTTTTAACATCTGTATTTATTTTTTTAATAAAAAAATATTTCTCAATAACACAAAAAAAATATTTGTTATTACAGGGTATCCCGAATTAACAATTGTATATTCTTAGAACTAATTTAATAAAAAAAGAGTTTAGAAATGCATTCAAACGATTAAAGCTGGTTTAGTTGACATCTGAAATGAAGTTTATTTATTTAATAATATGTGGAAATTTATAAACAATACAAAAAAAAAATTTTTCTAAATTTCATATTTAAAGTGACACTTTTCAAAATTCATTGTTGTCAAATATCTTGGTTATAACGAGGTTTTGAAAGGTAAATTTTTTCGCAACTGGTGATGAAAAGTAAGATATTTGACTTCAATGAGTTTTGAAAAGTTAAAGAGAATAATGGTTTTTTATATTTTAAACTTAAAGTGAATCATCATATTCAAAATTGGAAAAAATATTTTTTTTAAAATTTTTTTTTTCATAACTTACATATTTTTGTGGAACTCGCTTTTTCTTGTTCCGCAGAAATTTTCTCGTTACGAAAAATAGTGCTTTTGCCAAATGGTAAAAGTTTTCGCAACTGGTGATGAAAAAATAAATGTTTTTTATATTTTAAACTTAAATTAAAAAGAATCATATATTTAAAATTAAAAAGATATATTGTGTAAAAAAATTGTTGCACAAGTAACTATTTTAAAAATGGCTTTTAAAAAATTTAATTTGTTTAAGAATTTGATTTTTTGCTGTAAAGATATTTCAGGATATATTTAATATATACTAGTTTTGGGACTCTATCAACGCATTTATTTACATGTATCAGCAAAATAAATAATAATTGTTTCCTATTGTATTAAAATTCATTATGTAATTTTTTTTCTATGCCATTCAATTCTTGAACTTCGTTTTCTACTTCTTCATGCTCATTTTCTGCAACTTGGTCAAACTCGTTCTCATTTTCATTTAAAACATTAAAATCGTCATCAAGGGCAATATTATGCAAAACACAACAGGCTCTAATAAAATTAACAATGTTTCTTATACTTCTCCATTTTATATGGTATAATTGCCTCCATTTCTGTTTCAACACACCATTGCAATGTTCTATTTTAATTCTATTGGATGCATGTTTTAAATTATAATTAATTTGTGGTCTTGTTAAAAGCCCCCTATCTGGAAAGGGAACTAGCAAATTTGGTGTTAGAGGGTATGCACTATCTCCTAACAAATGAAAATCTTGACACTTCTCTGCTAGAGTGTCAAATAAAGGGGATGTCCTAAACACTCTAGCATCATGGACTGAGCCTGGATAACCAGTAAACATATCCGTTATTCTTAGTTTATGGTCACATACAAGTTGCACCTGTAACAATAGTTTATTTTCAATAAAATTATATTTCTTATACTTCTAATCATATCCAACACTTTTTTGTAATAAACATAAAAAAATTAACCATTTTTTTGTTTTTTTGTTTATTAAAAACTAAGTTTTATATTATATTTTTGGCTAGGCATGTATGTTCAAATAGCAAATACTAAAACAAAAAAAATAATTTTTGCGGGTTAGTCATTGCTAAATAATACTTTTTTTCCTTAAAATATCATTCATGATCAAAATTATTTTGGAGCTTTATGCAAATTAAAAAAAAATAGTTTTAAAATTTTTTAACTCACCTGAATTGAATAATACCCTTTTCTATTAATATAGGTTTCGGGATCTTCCTGTGGCTTATCTTTTTAATATGAGTCCCATCGATAATACCCACACTCCAGCAAAACCATTTTTTCTTCTAAAATACTGTTCAGTTTCAGTCATTTCTTGAGCGTTTCCCCACCTTATTACTTGAGGAGCAAGATTACTTATAAAGTAGGTCATTCTTTTTAATACCCTATGCAAGGTGCTAATAGTAATATTAAATCTATCAGCCACATCCCTAAATCCAGCAGTCTGATGACCAGCATACCAAAAAAAAATATATGTGTGTTGCAATGAGCTTAGCCATAGGGGCCTTTTTGTTCTTTAAAATAATCACTTGCAAAGAATTGTTCAGCTTGTCATTTGCTATTTCCCTGCTAACCCAAAAATGCCCATAAATTCTTTCCTATTAAATTGGGGAATTATAACTTCAAAAAAATTTTGGTTTTTGGGCCTAACTCGTTCTTCTAACAAGTTTTCCAAATCACCCGAGTCGGTTTCCCGGAAAAAACAGATATGTCAAAACCCTTTTCCTGAATGGAAATGTCACTCATTTTTATTTAATTTCAAAATTTTGTGGTTTAAATTGTTTACGTTTGAATAATAGGTTAGTTTAGGCAAATATGTCGTTTACTTGTCTGTTGTCTGTCAAATATTTAGCTTGCGACTGACTGCGCAAACTCCTGACATATTGATGGAAAATAATTTACAAACCGTTCTGACAGTCATCCAATGATCGGAAAAAATTGTTGGAACGATTTACAAACAGTTTATTGACAATCATCTGACTCTGTAGGAACGCGTTATGGTAAACTGCGCAGCCCGGACTGTCGAAAACTGTTTCTGATTCGTGTTGGAACAAACCTAGGCTTTGATCACCCTGTTGTAGCCGAGGTTTTAAAACTCCCAATGACACGATTGAATTAAAAGTAGTGTCTAAAAAAGAGTTTGCAAAACTTAAAAAATTGCAATTTTACCAGTACTGTGATAATTTTATTTACAATGTGAATTCAAAACTATGTATTTTTACCAGAACAGTCGATCAGCGTATGACTTAGGTACATCTTTGGGAGACATCTGGACAAAGGGTTATGAAAATAATTTTCCCGGTTAAATAACGAGATCGGCAGAGCTTCTTTTAAAAAAGTTTTATTTTACAAAAAATGGGCTTGAATAATTACAAACTAACTTATTATTTTAAAATTAGAATTAAAACTAAGGTGAACAATTATTACGAACAGCACGGAGCTTTGACACGCAAAATAATGTTACCATTGACTATGCAAAAACTGTATATATAGGTAAAGATTGCATAGTCAGCGATAAATGCTTATTCTAGGGATATTACTCCTCCACCCTCAGATTTTTCAACGTCCTCGTTGATGATTTTTTGGAGTGTCTTCACTGGAATGGTCTTAAGGTACCTATGTTTCTTCCACTGGTACAAAGCTATACTAATACTACATACAAAAATGATACAAATTGTTGTTAATATAAAATAATATGTTTCCTTGTGCGGGACAAGTTTTTCGAAATTTATTGGTTCCAAAAGGTCTTCTTGCATATTTATAGGGTTTTCTAAGTGTCTAATTTGAAGATTAATAGAAAGATTTGTAAGCTGAAGATTATTTGCTTCAGGAAATTTTACAATGGATATATTATTTATAGCTAAGGAGTATTTATGGTGGTTAATTATAATGTCACATTGGCTCTGTATAAGGGAGCAACCTTGTATATTTAATTTTTGAAACTGAAAACAATTTTCATAAATTGTTTCTGTATTTTTACTACAAAATAATAATGAGTTTTTATACGTTAAGCTGTGCACTTGGTAGTTATTTTGCACGGTTGCATATTGGCAATTATTTGGTAGGAAACAACTATTTACAAGAGGATCGGAACATATCCATCTTGAATTAATTTCTTCACACTTTTTATACCATAATTGATTACAATAGTATTTGCTAGGACTAATTAAGATTTTTGAGTCGTTACTAGGTATTGGATATACAAAGTTTAAATTACAAACACTTTTTTTAAAAGGGATATTAATTGCAAGAATTGCCATTTCATCTAATATTAAAAGACCGGTTTTACAAATAAGGCTAAGTTCTGAAATGTGTCTAATAGACCAGAGGGTGTTTTTTGGATAATGTAAAATTAAATATTGCCAGATTTCATTTATTTCGTTTAAACTTAAAATTTCGAGATCTAAAGTCTGCAGGTGGGCAAATGAAAAAATTCTTAGTATTTTTTCTAAAAATTGGTTTAGGCTATTTATTTGAATAAATTGGTCTTGAATGGATAATATTAGATTAATTTCATTATTAAGTTTAGACAATTCAGATTTAATAGTTTTTGAATTTTCATTAATAATTTTTATATTTTCTTGGTATTTATTCATAATGTTTCCTGCAAATGAGCTTAGGTCGTTAATTTTGTGCATCGCATTCAGTTGATTATGCTTTAGTATTTCAAAATTCTCGGTAATTGTTTCTAGGTCAGTATTGTCTAGATTTCCTGTGACAAATTTGACGCCACTACCAACAAAGTTCATTAAACCGCGCTTTTTGCGATTAATTTTATAAACATTTAATTTTGCATAGGTTTCATAAGTATTGTTTAAACTTTTATATAAATGGAAAAATTGTGTTTTCGTAAAATTATTATTTTGCTTATTCACCAAAGATTCTAAAATTAAAACATTGCTATATAATTGCGATAAAGTAAACTTAATGCTAGATATATTAAAGGGTATAAATGTAGTATGATAATGACTAATTATTAGGGATGGTGCCACTTCTTCCACATAGTAGCCATTATTAGGAAGATTGTAGGCCTGAAGGGCCTGGCTGAGGTTCACTTGAGCCTGCAGGATCAGGATCGGGAGGCTGAAAAGAAACAGGATTTTCCAGAGTCGTTTTATATTTCTTAGGTGGGTTGTAGTTGGTTTTTCTTAGAAATTCCCGTTATTTTATTTTTACTTACAGCTGTCACTTTTGTTTTAATATATTGGGGGTTCATTTTATTTCTAAGAGGGGTTTCTTTTGAATATTATTTCGTCTGTCTGTATGTTTGGGGGTTCTTCAGTATTTTTATTTTGTTTAAGTGTGTTTTGTGCTTGTTTGTCATAGGTGGATTTGTAAAGATGCTCGTAAAATGGTAATAATTTTTACGTTTTTCATTGTATTGTTCAAAAGCGTAAGGTCGTTATTTATATTAGGTTCATTTAAATACGGGCCGTATAAAATAGAAAAAGGGGAATGACCTGTGGTAGAGTGAATGCTCTGATTGTAAATTAGAATGGCAGAAATCATAAGATTTTGAGGGGTTTCGTCAGGATTTTGCATTTTTAAAATTCTAAGTTTTTCTAAAATGGTTGAATGTAGTCTTTCAACGGGGCTGTTAGACGATGAGTTTCCCGGGGTTGTATAGTGTACTTCTATACCAAAAAGTTGACAAAATTCTTTGAAAACATTATTTTGGAACTCTTTACCCTGGTCAACCACTATTTTTTGGGGTGTGTTATGGTGTGAAAAATAGTGCCTTAACTTGCTAAGAATCGTGACTGCGTTTTTATCAGATACATAGTAAGCTTGAGAATATTTTGAAAAAGAGTCAATTATTGTAAGAAATTGGCAATTTGAAAATTGAAATAGGTCTAAATGGATAGTTTTAAAGGGTTTTTCTGCAAGCAAGGGGCCTTCTACGCAATTTTATAGGGATGTCTTTCGTATTTGTTTTGAAGACAAAGTTCACATTTATTTATGAAAGTTGTAACGGAGTCCCTTAATTTAGGCCAATAATATTTTTGTTTTAAATGATTGTAGGTTTCGGTTATGCCGTTATGGTTATTTTTATGATAATTTGCAATAATTTCTTGTTGTTGTTCGACGTTAGTAACGTCTGTTAAATAAACTGTAGAAAAAACAAGTTTTGCAAAGGTGTTTAAATTTGTAGAGATTAATCTTTGAAATTCTATTTTTAGTTCTTCGTTTGGTATGAAAATGGTAAAGTAAGGTCTGGTCTAATTATCTCTTTTATAATTTTTAATATGTGTTCCTGCCTGTTTTCTTTACAAATTCGAACAAAGTGGTGATTTTTATTAAAAGGTTTGGTATAGTTATGTTTAAAATTTTCACCATAATCTATCACAAGACGGTTTGTGGCGTAATTTAAGGGTAGTTCTGAGATTGGTAAGTGTTTTCCTTGGGTGTCGTTGTTTGAATGTACGGTTACGTTGGAGTTTTTATCGTTTATCTCAAAGGGTTAGTGGGTGTGTATTCTTGAGATTGTTGGTTTGTCGTACTTTGGGGAGTTTCGTTTTCTACTACGTCATTATATTTTTCGTTAAGAACATAATCCATTAAATCGAAGTCGGCGAGATTAGCGACTGTTTCGTCAGCATTAGGGGCGTTAGATTCTAAGTCATGGTTATCTTTTTCGTTCGTCTCGTTGGCGTTAAGTTCAATGCGAGATAGGGCGTCAGCTACAAAGTTTTCTTTACCCTTTTTGTATTTGGTCTCGAAATTGTATTCTTCGAGTTGTAATTTCCAACGGATAAGACGGGATTGGGTTCTTTAATTTTTTTTGAGCCAAACTAAGGGGTTGTGATCTTTTCGACTGTAAATTTTACGCCATATAGATAACATCGGAAATGTTTAATGGAATTAACTATGGAAAGCAACTCGCGTTCAATCGTAGAATAATTTCTCTCGGCTGAGTTAAGAGTGCGAGAGTAAAATGCAATAGGGTGGTCATTTTGAGATAAAACGCTACCTATAGCGATGTTTGAGGCATCAGTGGTTAATGTGAATGGCTTACTGAAATCGGGGTATTGAAGGACAGGCGAGTTACTAAAAATTTCCTTACATTTTTGAAACGCTTCTTGATATTCTTGATTAAAAGCCCCCCTTTTTTTAAGGGGGGATGATTTTAAAATTTTGATGAACCCCATAATATCCTACGAGTCCCAAAAAGGCTTTAATTTCTTTTTTTGAGTTTTTGGCATGGGATATCTTTGTATAACTCAAATTTTTGAAGGATTTGGGTTTTTTTCCCTCGGGGGTGATAATATGACCTAAAAATGCGACTTCTTTTTGATAGAAATTCTGATTTGTCTGGTTGAATTTTTAAATTTACTTCCTAAATCTTTTTTAAAAAATTTTTCCCAATATGATCTATATGTTCGAAAGGGATTTTGAAAAATTT
Organism: Listronotus oregonensis; assembly: GCA_019359885.1. Classification (NCBI taxonomy): domain Eukaryota; kingdom Metazoa; phylum Arthropoda; class Insecta; order Coleoptera; family Curculionidae; genus Listronotus; species Listronotus oregonensis. The sequence continues at coordinate 8,425 of JAHBCN010015203.1, forward strand.
CAACGTCATCCATGTAAACAAAACAGAATTTGTATAGAAAATCTCTCGAAATTCGTCCATCATTCTTTGGAAAGTAGCAGGGGCGTTCTTTAGACCAAATGGGATGCGTAGGTATTCATAATGACCGTTGTTTACAGTAAAAGCTGTTTTTTCGATGGAATCCGGGTGCATTTCAATTTGGTGGAACCCTTGGGCTAGATCTAAGGTAGTAAAGTAAGTGCATTTACCAAGGCTGTCTAAAATCTCGTCAATTCTTGGAAGGGGGTACTTTTCTTCGATCGTGACGTCATTATTGAGGCGCCTATAATCTATGACCAATCTAAATTTTCGTTTGCCAGACGCATCTGGTTTCTTAGGAACAATCCATACAGGGGCTGAATATGGAGAAATAGAAGGCCGAATTATTTTGTTGTCAAGTAATTTTTGAATTTGAGCTTGTATTTCTTTGTTCATGCTAGGGGGATGTCTATAAGATTTAACGTAAATAGGTCTGTCGTCTTTTGTTCTTATAATATGTTTTGTTTGGCTAGTAAATGTTAAGTCACAGTCTTCGTGATACATAATGTCTTTAAATTCATGGCAAAGTGGTAGGATTTTTGTTTTTCTAAGGGTGTTAAGTGATCTAGTCTTAACTGGAATTTGGGGTTAAATTTTTTCAGGGGTAGTTTAGGGTCAAGAACTTCGAATTGGTCTTGTGGAATGACCTTTATTCTTTGATGAAAATTTACATTTATGTTAGGGTTGGATTAGGAATTTTACAAAAGCCGTTTTCAATATTTATAAGAGAGTCCGGAATAATTTGGTCATTAATTTTAAATGAAGGTAAAATAGCTACGCCTTTTTCATAATTTACTGGTATAACTAAATAATTTTTATTAAAATTTTTAACTGTTGATTTAAAGGTTTGTTATAAGCAAGAGAAAAAAGGTATTTTTATATTTTTAAGAGTTAAGGTTTTATCTTTATAATCAATTAATGCATTTAAAGTTTTAAGATCTTTTGTTCCAATTAAAGCATCAAAATCGCTGTGCCAATTTAAAACTCTCATTTTAAAATTTTTTGTTTATGCCTAATTCTTCTAATAAAGGTATTTCTAAATTTTTGTTTTCTTTATACACTTTTTTACAAGCGGTTACTTCAAAGGCTTCATAAAAAATATTATTTGGAAATAAATTTGCTATTTTTGGCGTAATAATAGAATCGGATGCGCCGGAGTCAATTAAAACGGTTATTTGTTTTTGTGGTAAATAAAAGTAGGGTAGCTCGATCTGTTGGGCTATATTATTTAAGTTAATTTTTGATCCGAGGCCGGATTTTGAAAATTTTCGGAATTTTCTTCATTGTATTCAATATTTTGGGTGTAGTGAACTTGGTCGTCGAAAGGAGGGTCGAAATTTTCTGAAAAGGGTTGATTCTCAAAATATTGTGTGTAGGAAGTATCTGGGGGTTGACTTAAGTCAGATGATTCATAGGGTTGGCAAATTTCGACATTGGTAAGTTCTTCGGATTTAAAATTTCTTGGACCTGTACTTTGGAAAAAATTGGGGTATCTATTTGGTGTTTGTCTTTGTTGTGTTCGTGATGGGCCAGCTGTCGAGACTGTCATTGGGACAGGGGCATCTTGTCTAGGGGATTGTTTTGTTGATTTATAGGTTTGGCTTGCCTGCCAAAAACTTGGGCATTTGTCGGGTAAGGCCGTGGAACGGTCGAGGTTGAACAAAAACGGGTTGACTAGGAAACGGTTGGGGTTGCATAAATGTAGGCATAGGAGGTTGGGGTTAAGATATTGTCTATTAAAGATTTTTTATTAATATTGTTATTATTATTATGATTATCATTTCGCTTTGTATATTGCAGATTAGTAAATTGATTTGTAAAAATTTAAATTGAGACTCTATCATATTAAAATTAACAACATATGTATACGCGTCGTTTAAGGTTTCAGGCCCTTGTAGCATTAACATAGTTTTTAATGTTTGCGGTGAATTAGCCGTTAAAATTAAAACAATGTATTTTCTACCTGGTTAATCAAAGTAGTTTTGCGGCGTCGTTTGGGACTTCGCAATTTATTTTGGAAATTATTCTTTGTATAAATGTTTTTAACCTATCGAAAATTCTAAAATGTTTTCTCCTTTTTTAATTTTAAAATATTGCAGTTGTTGCATTAAAATAGAAAAAGTAATTGGGTCGCCAAATTTCTTTCTTAATTCAGTTTTTATTGAAGGCCAATCGGTAAGATCGGGCCGAGATAATAGAAAAATTTTTAGCATTATCAACTAATTTTGATTTAATTGCAGCTAAAATTACCTTTTTCTGGGCTTCAGATGCCAGAGCTGTGTAATATAAATTATAAAATTCATCCACTGCGATTATAAAGCTTTCTAAATATTTTGATTGCCAGAGAAAGTTGGCAAAGAAGAGGTGAAAAATCTAATATTTTCCATTTTATTATTATCTAAATTTAAATTTTCTACTAAAACAACTAATTCTTCCTGTGCTTCAGGAGTTAAAGTTTTTTCTAAAATATTAAATTTCAGAGTCGGAGTTTTCCGAACTATCAGATTCACTGTCAGAACTTTCTGCTTTATTTTTGCTATTTAAACCTAAGGCAGCCCTATTTTTTAGTAAAATTTTCCTTTTTAAAAGTAAAGAAGCGTCAGACATAAATGGCAATTCAGCAATTACTTACAATATATACAAGGAAGAGTCCATAAAGATATATTGAAGCGGTACAGCACCAATGGATTTTCCAATAGAGGTGTGGCTGAGGATTCCGGGACGTCTGGAGGCTTCAGTGATGTCTAGAAGATGGTCGATCTACGTTGGGGTCAGGAACTGGGTGGACGGGTCACTAGCAACACGGCAGCCGACTGGTCACCAATTCCTTTGGACTTCGCTGGGTACACAATCTTCTTCTGATTTTTCCCGAAAAATCGCACACAGTTTTTAGTCCGGTTTTTTGAATAGTGCGCTAAGAATTAAAATTCACTTTCATTCAACGAAGAGGCCGATAAAGAACGAAATCGCACTATCCTGTTCGCAGCGCCAGTTAAATAACGAGATCGGCAGAGCTTCTTTAAAAAATTTTATTTTACAAAAAATGGGCTTGAATAACTACAAACTAGCTTATTATCCTAAAATAAGAATTAAAACTTAACAATTATTACGAACAGCACGGAGCTTTGACATGCAAATAATGTTACCATTTACTAAGCAAAAACTGTATATATAGGTAAAGATTGCATAGTCAGCGATAAATCTCTATTCTAGGGATATTACTCCGGAAATATATATATATTAAAAATAAAAAATGCAGAAAGTGCAGAATTTTTAAATTTACTAAGTAAATGTAAATCGCATATGTTAGAACTGACTATAAAAATAAATATAGTTCGGGATGCGGAACGTATAACAGATAAAAAATTAAGACATATAATCTTAAATGATTTTCACACGTTACCAACAGGTTTGGGCATGCAGGGGGTACAACGCATGTACAACAATATAAGGAAACGATATTTTTGGGCAGGTCTCAAAGGAGACGTAAGCCACTTTGTCAAAAACTGTGATAATTGCCAAAGGTATAAGCATTCAAATCCGAAGAAGGTACCAATGGTAATAACAAGTACGGCTAAATCGGCATTCGAAAAGGTTGTACTTGACCTTGTAGGCCCTCTACCTGAGGATAGCCAAAATAAAAAATACATTTTGACGCTTCAATGCGACTTAACAAAGTTTGTGGAAGGATATCCAATAGAGGATAAGGAAGCTACGATATGGGATACCGGAAATCCTAACGGACCAAGGTTTGGAAGTTATGTCTAGCACGTTTAAGGAAGCTTGTAAACTATTAGGATCCAACAGTTAAATTCTACAGCATACCATCATGAAACGCTTGGAGGTCTGGAAAACTCACATAAACATTTGGGTGCGTATTTGCGTATGCAATTGTCAAAATATAAAGAAAGTAATTGGAGCGATTGGGTATCGTATTGCTGTTTTTTATACAACAACACGGTAAACACCTCAAACGCTATACACCATACGAGCTTGTATTTGGTAAAATAAGCAAAATCCCGTCAAACCTTACTAATCAAATCGATCCTATTTATAATTTTGAGGATTACCCATTTGAGTTAAAATTTAGATTCAGACTGCGTGGAACGATGCAAGAAATAACTTAATTGTCTCAAAAACTAAGCGTATAAACTCCAATAAAAGATGCAATAGCTATAATTATAAAATCGGAGACATGGTCCTAATAGAAAACAAAAATGTAGAAAATAAATTAGCACCTTTGTTTAAAGGTCCATTTAAAATTTTAGATATTAAGAACCCAATGTAGTTTTAAATGTTAAATAATAAGCCTAAGGAGGTACATAAAAATATTATTAAACCTTATTTTTAAGTCTTAAATTGTACATAGTATATAAAGAAAAAGAAAAAAATTTTTTTTTAAAAAAAAAAGTTTTTTGAAAACCAAAATTTTTTTCCCTAACTTTTTTCTGAAAAAAAAAGGAAAAAGGTTTTTTTTTTAAAAAAAGGGATTATGGTTTAAAACAAAGGCTTTTTAAAAAAAAAAATTCCTTGAAAAAAAAGTTAGTCCCTTTAAGGTAAAAATGTTTAAAGGTCAAAAAAAATCTAAAAATTCAAGTTTTTTAAAAAAAAAAAAGCCGTTGACCCCGTGGAAAAAAAAAAAAATTTTTTTTTTTTGGGGGAAAGGTTATGGGTTAAAAAAAATTTAAAAAAATTAAATTTAAATTTTTAGTTTTTAATTTTTTTAAACCCAAAATTTTCCTTTCAAAAAAAAAATATTATTGTAAACTGTGTTTTAAATGATGTTTGTTTAATGTTTAAAATATATATATAATAATGGTTTTTTCACATTAAGATTAGATACGATTAGATATAATTAGAAATTTAGATGCATTTAGATGCAGTAAGATAAGTTTATACTATTTTTTTATTAAAGTATGTTTTATACAAAGTTTTGTTTACTTTTGACGTGTACCAAATACTACGAACCAAGTACAAAGCAGGACACCACAAGCTGTTAAATTTTATTTATTTTTTTTTAAAACCTTATTATTATTAAAATTATTATTTTTTTATTCAACTTTTTTTTTGCCACCCCGTATACTAAAAATCACATTTTCTAATATCTCCACTTTAAAAAGGAAATTTATATTTGACAGCTGTCAAAATTTTTTTATTTTTTTTTTTAATATTATTATTATTTTTTTTTTTTCAACTTTTTTTTTAGCCACCCCCTTTAAATAAAAAACAAATTTTCTAGTATCTCCGCTCTAAAACCAAATTTTTTGACAGCTGTCAATTTTTTTTTTTAATATTATTTTTTTTTTATTATTCAACTTTTTTTTAGCACCCTGTATACAAAACGTCAGTTTTTCCTTGCAAGATATACACAAAAAAGGGCCTATGTTTTTCCCCTATCTCCACTTTGCAAATTTTTTTAGAGCTGTCAAATTTTATTATTTTTTTTAACTATTCTTATTATTATTAATTTTTTTATTTTTAATATTCAATTTTTTTGAGCCACCCTGTATACTAAACGTCATATTTTCTAATATCTCCGCTCTAAAACCATTTCAATTTGACGCTGTCAAATTTAATTTTTTTTAATTATTATTTTTATTTTTATTATTCAACTTTTTTTGAGCACCCTGTATACTAAAACGTCACGTTTTCTAAGCTAAAATGTCAAGATATACACAAAAGGTCCCATAAGTTTTTCGCGTATCTCCCTTTAAAACAAATTTCTATTTAGAGCTGTCAAATTTATTATTTTTTTTATTATTCTTATTATTAATTTTATTATTTTTATTATTCAATTTTTTTTGAGCCACCCTGTATACTAAAACGTCACCTTTTCTAACCTAAAATGTTAAGATATACACAAAAGATCCTATAAGTTTTTCGCGTATCTCCATTCTTAAGGAAAGTTTCCATTTGACAACTGCCAAATTTGGACGTTTTTTTAAAATTATTTTTATTATTATTTTTATTATTATTATTATTATATAGTTAATTTTACCCATTTTTTTTATAATTTTTAAAAACTTTTATAAAAACAAAACTGCAAATTTTATTGTACCTATTGTAAACTGTTTAAAATGTCCAATTTACTAAAATACTTTTATATACATAAAACCTAAACTATATTTTATTTTAAATAATTTTCAGCACTAAAAGCATTTTTTAATTTTTTTTTCTTCTCCCGCAACCAAACACCCTACCTACAAAAATTGTTCCTCATTTCATTCCAAACTTCATTTTTAATTCCCGAAAACCACGAACAAAACATTTATATTTACCATTATGCTTCGTAATGTCAATAATTTTTTTTCTAATTTTTATTTTAATATATATATGTTTATCAATTTATAATAAATTTACCTTTTTTTTAAATACTTTTAAAAAATAATTCCCATTTGCAAGTACAAACAATTCAAACAAAAAACGAAAAAAGATCTCTCACCCGTTCTTTTTCCTTTTCGTTGGCTTTGTAATTTTCCATGTATGTTTTAGAACAAGCCAATGTTCCGTCTTTTTGTATTTCATTTGTACATACTGTTGAATGTTGAAAAAAAGTCCCTTTGTTTTTGGCTTTTAGAAAAAGTCCTTCCAGGCTTTCAGTCCAATTCTTGATTAGCGTTCTGTCCATGACAACATTAAAAGGAGACGGATTTTTCCGACAATGTACTATTGCTTCCAAATATGGCTTTGCGGTCCCTATGTATTCCTTCTTTTTTAACGATGACTTTACCAGCCCAAAATTGCGATCGCACTGGTTAAAGGAATGGCACGAACAGAAATAGATGGCGAATATTAACGTTAAACTTCTGTGCCAGCCACATTCCAAATTTAACCATTGAAATATTCTTATTTTGTCCTCCACACGCATCCGACAAAAATACGATTTCAGTGACATCTCATTAATTTTTCTTACACAAGCAGTCATAGACGAAAGAAATAACAGAATCGGCGCCTTTTTTGACTTGTCCTTCCATAAACGTGTACATAAAGACGACACATCGTTGTGAACATGTATATTAAACAGATAACACCAAAGTAGACGTGTATAAAACTGTACTGTAACATTGAGCTTCGGAACAGGTAGATTTTGTCCATACTCAAATTCAATAACAAGGCAACTATTGTCAGTTTTACTTCTTTCTATCAAATCCCTTCTCATGGCTATATGTCGTTTTACTTTCACATTGTGTTGGCGATAAGAAGTTGCACCAGGATCGTTACGATTAATAGATAGTTTTTGTTTACATTCTGTGCAGAAATCACATACGTGTGTTTGGGATTCTTGAAACTGTATGAACGCAGTGACTTAAAGTACTGAAAGTATGTCTTGTATTTCATTCTTAGATTTGTGCCTGTCTTTTCTTTATAGTATTGTATAAAAAGCTCATATAGCTTTTTAATATTTAATTCGGGATTTTCAAAATATTTTAGTTCTGATTTGTGTTGGGAATAACTGGGAATGGACTTTTTTTAGACGGAATGGTTTCCAAATGTGCTTTAAGCAACTCATAAATGTTGGGAGCCAATTTGTGGGGTCTGTTGGCATGTGTCCCCCGCTTTTCTGTAAATGAATCTCCCTCAGTTATCTTCTTTTGTATTACACGAATGCGCTTTACAGAGACTTGAAAAAGTTTTTTGGATCATGGTCCGACATGATTTTATTCTGTCACCTTTGTGAGACACAAAATATTCCCATGTAAACTCCCGTAAAACTTTTGGATTAATCTGGAGTCGCTTACGGTCCACATTCAGTTTTTTCATACACTGAGCTAACAAAGATTCCTGTTGAGGCTTTGCTTGTAAGTAGAAGTGTTCAAATAAATGTTTTTGATCATCGACACTTAAACGATTAAAACATTTTTCATGACACAATTTGTGATTACCTGAAACGACTTAGCTGCAACGTCACGACCTGCCGGGTGACGTTCCCGGATTGTCTTTTAATTTTTCTTTTTTCTCGCGTCACATTAGTCTTCTTAGATGTTGTTAGTTTTTGTCTAACTAGCTCTTCGTCAGAATCCATTTTTAAACCTCAACCCAGTGAAGACTGCACTTAATTTAATGACTAGCAAACGAACAACTGACGCGAACACAACTTGGTCAAAATGGCAGTTGAATATTTTGTTTATCAAATGACACAGGTTTGCGACATTCTTGCCAAACTTGGTCGACATACACATGAAATCATGGCGGATCGATTTAAACGATCTGCGGAAAAACGGCCCATAGGCTTATGGGCCCTTCTTCCGGGGATCGCCTCAATTGTTGAGCAGTGTACATCATCAATGCTGAATGCCACTTTATTTGTTTATTTGCAACGTTAATTACCCGTAGATAGCACTAAGTAGGTATTTCTAACTTTTTTGTTTTTAAAAGAGTTTTTTCTCATTTCTGGTAACCACATAAGTTTAAAAAAAAAAAAAGGGTATGGTCAGATTCCATTTTTTACGAGCTTTTCAATGAGTCCATACACGACATAGGTTTGCATTTGAAACAAAAAAGTTGTGGAGGGTTGCAGCTAAGGGTTTAAAAATATTTCATTTTATTTGCCAAAAAATGCGTACAATTTAAAATCAATTGACGTGTTTCAGCGTTTTTTCCTAAGTTACTGGTTAAAAAGATATTAATTTTATTCCGGACTTTTGCGCATCCCTGTAATATTGGCTGGTGGCTTTGTTGCTTCATCGACAATTTCATCAACTATTGAATTGGCGTTACTTCATCTTCTTTGTTTACAGAAGCGGTAGATAAATGATTTAAAGAGGTAGCCAGATGATTGAAAGACCTAGACGAATGATTAAAAGAAGTCAACAGAAGATTGAAAGAGGTAGACGAATAATTGGAAGAGGTAGACGGTTGATTAAGATCGGCGTCCGACTGTGACGCGAGACCGTGATCTTCGTTACTTTCAGGCTGAGGCCGATCAGTTACGTAGGCTCCAAAGAATTCACTGTCGGAAAAAATAAGTCTATTGATGGGCAATAGACCAGTGCTTGAAAAAGCGCTTGTTATGTTTTTTGGTGTGAAACTTCCGACGTCAGTTTAGCAATGTCATAATTTGTTATAGGTATTACCGGGTTGGTTAGGATATAATCGTTGAAATATACTTTGCATTTTTGCTTAAATGCACTTAAATACACTGCTTTATTAAGTGGCTGCATCTTGTGCGTACAGTGTTGCGGGAAATGACAATAGTACAATACCATGATCTCTGGATAATTAATAGCTTGAACTAACTACATGAGTCTTATGGTTGTCCATTAACAAAAGTATGGGATTCATTGGACTGCTCTGAGAATGGTTGCTGATATGTTCTAATAATTTTACAAATAATTGAGCCGTCATCCACCCTGACTTTAAGTCGATTTTTCATTTGTAACTAATGTTCCTCTTTTCCCAGAAACACATTGGCCCACAAGACTTTTTCTTCCAGTTTTTGCTACCAGTTTAGGTGCCTAAATTACTGTGGATATACCTGTCTCATCTGTATTCCAAATGCGACTACGAACAAACGAGTATTTAGCTTGCACTTCAGAATAATTCTTGAAATATTCTCAACATCGTATAAAAGTTCGTCGATTATGCATCATATTTTAATACGAAATAAAAAAAATACAAACATCATATTAGAATAATTTATTTTTCAAGATTAACAATAATAAATGATTTATTTTATGTTTATACAGTACTTAAAGTATACAAAATATTACAAACTAATTTTAGATGTTCGAAAATTTTATAGGATATACATTAGTGGTTAGTTTTGGTAAGAGCATTGAACAATCTGATCCATAATAAAGTATGCCAAATAAAGAATTTAAAAAAATATTCTATTAAACTTTTAAAGATGTTCAAAAATAAATACCGCTTTCAGCATTACGAATAATACTTTCTGCCTTAATTGTTTTACGAGTCGTACTGCCTATCATTCTGTCTAAAGATACCTTTGACCTTTAACTAATTTGTATTAAAATATAAAACTTTAGGGTTTCGGTATTACTTTTCATTGCATCTTATTATACTTAATATAAAATTTAAATAAACTTTTAAGGATTGTAGAAAAATCATCTGGAATGCAGACTTTTTATTAATTTTTTTAATTTTGGTTTTTTGCATCTCTAAAATTATTTTTTCCTATATAGTTTTTTTAATAATAACTTTTGAGAGATGATATGCAAGGAAGTACTACGTGGATTTTTTTTTAAGTAAAACGAAATTTATGATATTATTTCTAATAATAGAACAATAAAGCCAAAAACCAAGAAAATTAGTAAATTTTGCCGGTTTTAGCCTTATTTTTCTTTCTGACCTCATATTTTTTATAAGCCTGTAGTTTTATAGGATCAATATATATTTGTCTTGAATGTTTAGATAAAAAAATTCCAAATTTCGGATCAGTCCCCTTCGCTATTTTGTTAACACTTCGACGCCACCAAAATAAGGCATTTAATATAGCCTGGCAAACTTTGTCACCCAAATTATGTTGTGGACAATTTAAAATTTTAAAATTTAATAATTGTTTTAGATGTTCATATAAAATTACAGAAACTCGTTTTTGGGAACAAACTCTGGGAATGAAATAAAACAACGAAAGAAGAGAATTTTCATACCAAAAAATTTAAATAATTGCTAGGTTTCATTAACTGTGCGGCTGTCCCATCCCAAAACACAGTAACAAACTAATTTTCTTTTTAATGGAGAAAAATCGTTTTTTCTAAAATTTCCAGGCGGCAGGAAATTGTTAAAATAAATTAAATAAAAAACACAGCTTCTTAGAGAAACCCTATCTACATTTTTTTTCATTTAAGTAAGTAGAATAATTTGACTCAACAGTAGGTCGGCAGTCAAAAAACTAATTGAGCATAGACTTTTTTAGATAAATAAACAAATTAGCTCATATCGTAATAATCACTGTCGTAAAAATACAGTAAGTGTCATTACGGTGTTTTGAGAATATTAATTAAAAATATAGGAAGACAAAAAAATATCTGTTAACTGCCATTACTGGGAACGTAAAATAAAAAACACTGGAAAAAAATTTAAGCAAATTTAAAAAAGAAAAATTTATTATTTTTTTTTTTAATGGCGCCAATGGGTCTTAATTATTTGTTTATGATATATTTTCCATATATTCAGTAAATAAAAAGGTTCAAATAATTTCAAAGCAGATTTTTTTCCATATTAAAAAAAAGGTTAGTAAACGAAATTTTTTTTTTGAATTTGGATAAAATTTAAAATTTAAAACGTGTATTGCCCCCCTTTGCCCTTATTACTTCCTCTTCTAGGATACTTAAAATTAGGTTTCGATGGACCCCATTATCCCAGATTTGACTTTAATAAAAAAAGTTCTTTAAAGGTCTCGGGGTGGAGGTAAAAAGGTTAACCCTACGACCCATACCCATAGGTGTTCAATAGGGTTAAGGTCAGGACTCCTTGCGGGCCCAAAAGGAAAAAATGGCAATTTCGCCCCCCGGAGGTTTTTGTACGACTCTGGAACTTGGGGGGCATTATGGCTTTAAAAAAAAATTCATGTCCAAAAAGGGGGGGCTTGGCATCCAGGGGTTAAAAAAGGGCGTTATGTATCGATCAGCTGTCAGAGATCTTCAGAAAGAAACCAATTTTCCGGGGGGTTTTCAAATAATCCCCCATACCAAACAGAACCTCCACCATAGCTTACTCTTCCCCATGTTTCTTGGGTATCGTTCACCAATCGATATACTTTCAGGCGATCATCAAAAAAAGACAAAATCTTGACTCATCAGTGAACAATACATTGCTCCAGTCGTTTTTTCCCCAATTTCGATGCTCTTGAGCAACTGAAGATGCCTTCGATGGTCTGCGGTTAAAGGGGACCTGTTGCGGCTTGATGGGAGTAATTCCGACTTCTGCCAACCTTCTTCGCACTGTATCTTGAATAATAGGAAATTATACCTGCAAAAACGTGCAGTAGTGCTTGTAACAAACCGAGTTCGTGGCCGTAATCGCAAAAGTCGGTCTTGGTTAGGTGTTTTACCCCCCTGGGGCCTTGTCCACGTCTTTTTCATTACTGTTGGTCTCCGTCGGCAATGCTCTGGAAAGCAGATTGGGACACTCCAATTAATTGCTACTTGAACTTGCGACAACCTTTTTTCCCCAAGCGCATGGCAGCACCTTCCTCAGCCGAAAAAATTTTTAATTTACGAACGTTATGAGCCATTTTTTAAATTTACAATCAAATTGTCAATACAACGTACAAAGCAAACCACCCCCTAAGTGGCAAAAAAACACCTTAAAAACGGTTTAGTTATATTTTTTTTTATTGTAAAAAAAATGCTTTTTGCCTACGGAAAAAAAAAATTCTCCCCAAAAAATTCAAAATATATATAAAGAAATAATTTAAATTCATTGGCGTCCGTTGAAAAAAATTTTTAAATTTTTTAATTTTTTTTAAAAATTTGCGTTAATTTTGCGGGGGAGGGATAAAAAAGAAAAAAAAATTTTTTTTAAATATCCAAACAAAACTTCAAACTAAAAGAAATACCTTAAATCAAAAATTTAACGGAAAGAACGAATTTTAAAAAAAAGGGACGTATAGCTAGTGCTTATATTGGTAACAACAGGAAAATTAAAAAATAATATGGAAGCAAGAAAATTAAATTTTTAAATCGGAATCGACCGCCTCCATTTGTTAGTGATAGATCAAAAAAAAAGTTTATTTCAAATTTTGCCAAAATATTTTTCTATTTTCTGGCATTATTGGCA
>JAHBCN010015204.1:0-21278 GCA_019359885.1 Listronotus oregonensis
CTTAGATCTGGTTTAAACCTGTTGATACAACTTTAACTACCTCCCACACTTCCACCGGACCGTAAGATTTTTTGTAGTCGGCCGGCTCAACCCAACGCGCAAAAATATGACTTTGGCCGTCAAAAAAAATTTTAAATACTCAATACTATAAAAAGGAATCTAAAAAATTTTTGTTTTAAAAACTTTTTTAAAATTAACTAAAATTTTACCAGCATGTATGTATACATTTTCAAAATAAACTTTTTTCTCGATTGCCTAAAATTACGCTACTAAAAATAACAATTTTGAGTTTCGTACTATTTTAAAAATTTAACAAAAAAATATTAGCTTCAAGTGGGACGTTGTTTGAAGCGCTATTGTGTCTACTTTAATCTAAAAAAAAATTGACTTGATAGCATGAATATTATTAAAGATAGAGCAGTGGAAAGTTAAAATACGTGTTTTATTGAAAACCGAATTTTTTGGGTTTTTGTTTAAAAAAACTCTCGACCACTAAAAAATGTCGTAAAAAGTGATTTCGTGTACACGATTACCTTATTAAAGAATCCCACTAAGTCTGGTTTGGTTCTACGCCGGTTTTTTTTTTCTCGATAACTAAGCGACTTTTCTTCCAAATTTTACTCCACTACATAGAAAGCGACATATCCTCTACAGCTTGTCGGTGGATAAGAGAACAAAGCTTTTCTGTAAGCGTGTGACGCAGTATACTAAATTTAAATATTGGGCTAGGGGCGCTAAAATCACATCCCATTACACTTAGTTAATAGATTCTTTATAAACAACAAATCTGCTTAATAGGTATTATATATAATCTTCTATGAAATTTAGAGCTTTATAATATTTAGTATTAAAATACTACTGTTAAATGTAAAGTAAAATAAAATCGCTCTTTGATTGTATCGTAATGGTTTTTTTTAATTCAATGCCCTTTTCCGATTACATAAATCCAATAAATACCCTATCAAACACTATTCTTAAGATGATTGTAATAAATTTACGGCTTTTGGGACGAAACAGAATTGGTGTATTTGATTTTTGCGTTCTGTGTAATATGGATCTGAAGCAGTTTTTTGCAAATATTATTATTTCCGGCAAATATAAGAGAACTGAGAGACCATGTTAATAATAACATATACCAAAACTAGGATTTAATGGTAAAACATTTAATTTGGGCAAAAAACACTGAATAACGAAAACCTTGATTTTAAACCATTTGACCTAAAATAATTTCAACATTTTTTTAGTAACCATTGACATTAACAAAATTACATAAAAGTACTTTATTTTTAATAATAAGTTTACATTTTTTTAATATACAATCTTAAGTTAATAAAACAATAGGTACTGAACATGGTTCTTTTTCCTGGAGTGATGAAAAGTAAAATACTGTTTTGATAAATTCTACCCAATGCATACCATATTAAGAACTTATTGATAAATAAAAATATATTAAAATAAGCTAGCTTGCGGTAAATGTTCTATTGTATAAAAAAACTCATCAATTACCTTTATGACTACTAAACTTTTCTAGTAAAATACTGAACTTAATATTGACGGTTTGTCTTGGTTTTCTTATCCCAATTTTTGTATAAAATCATCGTAATTTTCTAAACCAAAATATCTTACCTACTGAGTTTAACCTTTAAACCGACGATATTATTTTTTTTTGTGGAACGAAAGATTAATTATTACAAAAATACTTTTCTTGTTATCCTTTGCAAGCGCCTATTAGAAGGTTTATTTTAAATAAAGACTGGCATATTAAATCGTCTTAATATAACCAAAATGTTAGTAAAAGTTTCTTTTTCTTCAGTCAAATCAAAATTAAAAGAAAATAAATGAGTAACTGTTAACAAAACATGTAAAACAAACAGCTACCAATATGTGACCAATAAAATAATATAAGTATTATTAACTTCACATAAGCTTAAGTCAATAATCGATGTAAGCCACAAAAATGCAATAATTAGAAAAAGTAACATGTACGGATTCTCTTGGTATGTTTTATCAGCGCATCATTTTTAGCTTTTTATAAATTGTACTTATTTAAATTAACTAAAAGTGTATTTCTTAAAATAAAAATAAGCGCAGCTTTAATTACATTTTACTAAATGCACTGCTTTGTTCTTTATAATATATTTTTTAAAGCCTGTTTAAAATTGTGAAAAAACAAAAAAGAAAAGTTTCCGGTTTTAATAAAGCTAACAATAAAAAAATCCTAAAAAATTTCTTAGTAAAAGGGTCATTTTAATTGTAGACATGTTACTGGTATTTGTAAAAGCAATAAATGTGATTTAAATTTACAAAAAGTCGTCTTTATAATCATGAATAAACCTTAACTCTAATTGTTTTTTTACATTAGGTAGATTTAGGTTATACATATGACGACACTTTTTTTCAAATGGGGTAAAGTACTGAAATATATAGGAATAGTTCATCTTGCAAGATATTACGTCAGCCTTAACAAAATGGTCTAGAAATACTATACGCTCAGCAAATATGTGTTTTATTATTACTGAGCCTTTGCCTTTAAGGAATAAAAACATTTCTTTTACAAACTAAAACCGTAGAGTTTAGATAAGATCTGATTGAATTTTATTCAAATAAATAAACCATAGTGAGAAACCACGGCTTCAAATATGGATTTAATAAAATACACAGCCAAGATTGTTAATGTGTATACCAAGGAAGTTTAAAGGTGTATGGAAGCCCAATACTGTAGAACAAAATTGTCCAGGCGTGCAGGGCAGCGGGAATAGGGGGGTTGGCCCCTCGGAGTTTGCGCAATGAATAGTAGGTCAGAGCCGGACTTCCATAATTCTTTGTTACTATCTATAAAGTTGACATCATCAAATGTCAAATTCAAGCATTCACTGTTTTTTTTTTAATTTTTTGCACAAAATTGTTGGTTATTAAACGATACTACCATAGATTATTAAAATTATGGTGTAATATTGGATTTTATATCATCTGATATAATATGGAAAGAAGCCTTCTATTTTATGAGTTTTGTATGTTTACCAAAAATCTTTGCAAATAAATAAATACAAGATTTTTTAAATTAAATTTCAAACATTGTATGATAGTTTCATGTACTTATCACCAATTTTGTGTTAAAAGAAGGGCAAGATAGTGTAAATGAGTTTAATCTAATCCTAAGATTCTGGTTGTACATTAAAAAATGAAAATTTTTATAACTGCTTTTTAGGCATATACTTTTCACTAATAACAAACATTCATGAGACAGAATAACAGTGGTTAAAAATGTTTAGTAACCTTTGGTACCTAGGTATCCATTGTAACAGTATCCGTTAAATATTATGTGTCTACAGTATCTCGAGCTTAAAAAGTTCATAATGTAAGTTTAAGAAACCAAAAATCTAATTTCTTTTTAAACAAATACAGAAAAAGCAAAAAGGAACTTTAGCATAAAATTGTACTTTCTTTCATTCAATTAGAGGGACCTGTATATATTAAAATTTGCCTGGTCTGCCCAGTATAATAATTTTGATCCTTTAAAAGAATGTACTAAATTATTAAATGAAATAAAATTACCTAAATGTAAACCTCATTTCTTTTTAATAATCCACAGAAATACACAAACATTGTGGAAATCATCTAAAAGATAGTTAAGATTGCCTTACTTTTCTCACTGCTTTTTCCTATGAAATTTTCATTATTTTATTATTCATAATTGATATATTATTATTTTTTCGGTTACCTAACGTTACGTCTTATAAAAAGCACCTAATTTAAATATAAGAAATACTTACCTAAAGTAAAAAAAATGCCGAGTATGTTACCCTTGGATTTGCAAGACAAAACCATACAACCTCTAATCAATTTGTTACGATATTATAAGTAACAAACAATAAACACAAAATCATAGTCATAATTTAATAAACACTAATCACTAAAATAAGAAGGTTTTTATCAATCCAAAAAATTTCTGCAACCACAAAATATAGGTACTCACACAAAGCAAAGCAATCGGCGCAAAGGGCACAAACCACAACGAAAATGGCGAATGATGAGACGACGACGGTTGACGATACAGCGCGGATATAGGTAGTTTCATACGTGCCGCGCGCGCCCTTGCACCAAAAACCTTAGACAACCTAAGACCATTACGGCTCTCATAAAAGTATAATGTGTTGCCTAACTATACACTGATTTATCAGTGTGTAAGTAGGGAACACATTAAATTATTTCGTGGAATTTTATTATTGCGCAGAATCGGCGGGGCCAACTCTGACAGATATTTTCATACTGGGCTGGACATTTTTTGATCGAATGGGCCATAGCATTGGGCTTCCATACACCTTTAAACTTCCTTGGTGTATACTTGTTACGTTTACTATTACATTATAATCAAGAGTAACCAGTACTAATGAAACATTCCATAGTACAGTGGGTAAAAAATTATAATAAAAAGTCCTAATCACTGACTTTGTGCTGTTGTAGTAATAAGCTATACTTCACTTTTAATAATTCAAATGAAAATGTAATTTATTTCTGTTTACTATAGAACAAGATCCAGAGTACTAAAAACGTTTAATAAAAGAAATGCTCTTTGCATGTTTCATATTTTATCTACACATTTTGATGCACTTAACCGGTGTTGATGTGTACATAATAAGTTTTTGTTTTTAATCTTGGAAAAATCCATGATTAAAGCCTTAGTCCATATATATGCGATGTGGGTGTGTCTCTTCACCATTTTAAAGTTTAAAGGGATAAACGGTGATAGAGACCTCTGCAGGTAGTAGGTTTTAAAATATAGAACTTCTAGGAATAAAGGGAAAGGTTCTCTGAGGATAAACTATAACAAATACATTGTTTGTCAAATTAATTCAATTTGGAAATACCGTTTCGATGCTGCTATGGTCTACACTATAACCTTTTTTATCCGGTAAGACACATAAGCCGATAAAGAGTTTGAATATTGTGGTCGATTATTAGGTTTTGTCCTTAAAAAAAGTAATTTTTATACTGTGTGCTTTAGGTGAATTCAAGCTTAAATAATAAATAAACTTAAGGGCAACTTCGTGTAGAATTTTTTATATATATTAAATAAAATTTAAAGTTCAATAGTTTTCTAACTAATTATCACTAATAACTAGCAATCCTGCCAAGAACTACTAACTAGGACTATGCATTTACACTCTTGCTTCATAACTAGCCCTGCTGTTCCTCCTGCAGGTCAGTGATGTATGGTTCTAATTTAAACTAACCAGAACTAACAATGGATGACGTCAAGGTATTAGCGGCAACCATTCTCAGTATACTGAGCTTCTATTGTTACATGAGTAATTTTCAAAAAACAAAAGAATAGAAAATGAAAAGTCATCCTTAAAGATGGTGGATGTAATTGCGAGTGTAAACATCGCGTTAGAGTCCTCGCTAGGTCCTATGATTCGTGCGCGAAAAACCGCGTCCCGCGATGCGAGTGGCGAGACGCTGCGCGAGACGAGGTATGAGCACGGAAGTAATGTGACATGTAAAGTAATAAAATTTTATGTATTCATTTTAGCGGTTTTTATTTTCCACACAAATATACCTAGATCATCTGGTCTCTATTATTTAAATTTAAATAATTGAAACTCTTTACTTAACAGAACCTTGTTTGTCTTTAACGTTAGACATTGTAAAATATACTATTATGTTCAAGCCTTTCACGGCTATGTGTTAATTTTTAATAGTTTATTTATCTTAAAATGGATATACTAGTTATTGTAAATTAAAAGAAAGTTTTAATGTCATTATAACTAATTTTTTATTTGGTAAATTTAATGTTAGTTTTATTTTTTATTTATGTTAATTATTGTTTTTTACACTACAGGGCACCGTATGTGAATTTTTAGTTTATATAGAAAGCAAATGTTGTTTCTTACTACGCGGGATTTTTTGGCACTTTAGAAATTTTGTCGCTTAGCAGCTATTATAGAACGTCGATATTTATCTATCAGATTCTTTGTTTAAATCTAAATATTGTTAATACGTTTGTTAGTTGAGTTAATAATGTTTAATAGTTTACCTCAAAAACATTAGAAGAGTTGGCGGAAAAAGACGATGAATGTCTTAAAACAGGTAATTTGAGATAAAGAGTTTTTTATATTTTTACCTATACAGACGGATTGAAGAACATTCTAAAATAATCTAATTTAAACGAAAGCATGCTGTATATAAAATTAATTTTTCTATTTTTTTAAGGATAATAGTTTTTTAATAAACAAAAAAACAGTAAAATGTTTGTCGTTATAGAAAAAAAAACCATTTAATAAAATTGTAACGAGAAAAATTATTCGTCCATTAATAAAATAAAGAAAAGGAATGAAATTTGCTTATCTTTTAACAGTATAAACATTCTCAAAATACAGTTTTCAATATTGTTAGTAGTATAGTGGTATTTGTGTTCCTTTTTATGAGGAGTACACGTAAATTAAAAATGGGACGGAAATCATCACAAGTGCCTCAAAAATTAAAAATTTGATAAAAAAAATATATCAAGAGGAAAAATCACAAAGGAAAATTGAAAAAATTGTCTCAAGTCGTTCTACAGTTCAATATATCATTAAAAAAAATTAAACAAACCATGTTACGAAAAATTTGCCTGAAAGAGACCGAAAAAGTAAATTGACTTTACGAGAAAAAAATACTAAGAAAATGAATGATAATCCACAAACTACTGCGACAGATATAGTAAAAAGTGTAGCCAGTGACTACAGAAAGGTTGTTTATGTAATGTAATAACAATCCGAAAATTTCTTAATAGTCAAGGTATACGGGTACGGATTGGTTGAAAAAAGCCGTAAATAAGAAAAACAGAAATAAGCGTCTTGACTTGGCTCAAAGACATTTGGATGAAAATATTGAATACTGGAAAAATGTTATATTTACAGACGAAACAAAAGTTTAATTGTCTGGTAAATCAAAAAAGGTTTTGGTGTACAGAAGGCACGGGGAAGCATTTAACCCTAAACACGTCTTCTTCTTTTTCTCTGGGAGCCGTCCTGATTCACTGTAAATGAAAGTTACCCGTATTTTTTATCAAAAAAAAAACTACTGTTTTAGAAAAAAACCCATTTATTAACAAATTAATTGCTAAATTATATTGTGAACGATGCCTTGAGCAAAAGGTTGCGGTATTAGCACTAAAAATGTTTTACCTTTAAATTCGAGTTTAGTTTTGCTAAGCTTAACAATTTTAAAGTTATTTTATTAATCTAAATTAGTATCAACGAGTTAAAAAAATTTAAAATTTTCAGCATCGTGAATTTTGTTTATTTAATATATCCGAAAATATGAAATGGACAGATATTAAGAATATTGTATTTGGTTTTATACATTATGAAATATTATTTACCCAGCTAAGAAATAATATTTTTTGAACCTCATTCGCGGATTTAAATTAGGGTCTTTCGGGGCTAATGCACAGGGCAGCAAATTGCTTTTAAAAAGTGCATTTGTGTTAAAATCATTTTTATATAATGACAAATAAAATAACTTTTTAGTAAGTAAAATTATTTTAAAAAGTAATACAAAAATGAATAATACCGAAAAAATCGGGATTAAAATTATACCTATTCTGCGTTTCAAAAAAGGACAGCTAAAATTTTATTTAACTTTAAATTTAACATAAATCGGTAAGGTTTAAGCAAAAAATTAATAAGTAAAATTGTTGATCCAATAGGCCATCTCGGTAACTTCCCTCTAATTTTTAGTTTACAAATAAATTTCACGGGATATGTATAAAACTATTCAGACAGGGTGGGCCAATTAAAACGAAACAAGGCCGATTTCTTATATCTGTCGTTGGTAGGAAAAAATCGCTCGGACAAGTTGATTTTTATTTCGAAGGAGACACATTTTGCGCTTATCTTTAACCTTGTCACTTTAACCCCCTAGGGGGGTAGGTTCACTCCAAAATTTAAATGGAAAAGGGGGTCGAATGATACCTTATTTTTAAAGATCATCAAATCCCCATTTTAACGCTTTCTTGTTTGGGCTTAAATCTGGTGACCTTGCAGGCCACTCCACTGGTCCACTCCGTACGATCCATCTGCCAAGAAACATTTTATTCAAATACTGACGAACAGCAAAAGCATAGTGGGGTACCCCATCTTGTTGAAATGTCAACTCATTCGCATTGTTATCGTCATTATGTTCAACAATTTCTGTCAATGCGGGATCGACAGTGTCTTCTAACAATTGCAAGTACATTTGTCCTGTTAGATTCCCTGGTAAAAAAAGGCCCAACAACACAATCGCCATAAATTGCAGCCCAGACGTTTGATTTCTCAGGATGTTGAGTGTGAACTTCATGGAATAAGTGCGGATTTTCGAGTCTCGAACACTCATCTGAGAAACAAATGTTGAACAACAAGTTCGGGTTATTTATTATTTGTTCACTAATTATCTTGCAAAATTCTACACGTCATCTTTATTTAATTCTTGCACAAGATAGATTTTATACGGGTGGAATTTATGAGATTTTAAAATTCTTCGAATGCTCGTACGGCATATGCCAGAAACTGTAGGTAATTACCTGGTACTTAACGTAGGATCGATATTGACGTGGCCCAAAACAGCAATTTACATTGCTTTGTTTTCCACTATTCGATTAGGAGCGATTCGTTTTCGATTTGCCACAGATTCTGTCTCCCTAAACGTGGCTACTAGTTCAATAACGTATTTTCGGTTGACATGCTTATCTGGATTTAGTTCATTTAATAACTGTGCTGTACTCTTAGCGCACCTACCGTTTTCATAATAAAGTTCAATTATCGATACTCTTTCGGCAGTTGAATAAACCATTTAAAACAAGAAAAAAGATTATAAGCAGAAATAATCACAAAAAAAATCCTGCGATATAGTAAATTTACATCAATTAAATGTAAAAAAGTTCCAAAGAAAGATAAAAAACTAACTGCATTATTTATAATTTTTTACAGAGGCATCGAATTCCATAGCTGGAATAACCGCTAACCGTGGACTGATAAAATTCTAAACAAGAGATTGAAAATACTTTTATGATTTTAAAGGTAATTAGCAGAAGCGCATTTAATTGAGTGATAAAAAAGTGACATTTAATGCTTTTTTACTTTTTATGTTGAAAAGGACAGAATTTAAAAACAAAAATACTAAATGAAAAATAGTACTAAAAGTGAAAAAGCGTTACTTTTGATTATTGGCCGATTATGTTTATAAAACGTATTTTCTCGAAAACTACTGCATCAAATTAAAAAAACAAGGAAGCGTTGAAAAGAAGATTTGATGATCTTTATAATGATTAAAGTAATAGGGTTAAAAATAAGCGCAAAATGTGTCCCCCTTAAAATAAAAATCGACGGATCTGAGCGATTTTTTCCTACCAACCATAGATATGAGAAATCGGCCTAAAAACATTGGTTCTCGGTTTCATTATTATAAAGTTTTTTAGCATTTGCAACTATCCGACTGGATAAAAATCTGCCCTGGAAAGTTAGCCTAAGCTCTGTTGTGCAGCTACAAAATAATTTATAATTTTGAATTTAAACAGGAGACTTATTTGTAACAATTGTAACCATATTTTAAACATGTTTCATATTAATTGTTGCATTTAGGACTAGGATTCAAATAATAATAATTTTTAAC
Organism: Listronotus oregonensis; assembly: GCA_019359885.1. Lineage (NCBI taxonomy): Eukaryota > Metazoa > Arthropoda > Insecta > Coleoptera > Curculionidae > Listronotus > Listronotus oregonensis. Next base: position 9,637 of record JAHBCN010015204.1, read on the forward strand.
GCTATTTAAATAAAGTGGGGTTAAGAAGGTTCGCTTTTCGGCTAAAAACTGAAGAGAGCAAAACAAATAAATGTTTAAAAAAGGTTAGTGTTAACAATTACCAATAAAAGTTAAATATTTACTTAGTCGGGAAGTAAACATATAAAATGTGCAAATTAAAATGCCATTCATACGTTTAAAGTTCATAATAGAACAAAAATATGAAATTAGAAATTTGTTTTTTGACAAGCAATGAAAACTAAAAATAGATATTTGTCCAGCTTTTCCGTTTTAAACTATAAATCAAAGGGTTTTAAAATTCAAAAAGTCGATGGTTTTAGGACAAAAATTATTGAATTTAAAATTAGGTTTTAATTGAAAAAACTAAATTTTTACCAAGTGTTAAATTTTTTGCTCGTCTTATTTATGGAATAAAAATTTTTTATTTCGATTAACAAAAATTTGGGAAAAGTAATACAATTTTTTTAAATCTTTATTAAATGAAAATGCAGCTAAACTGGCAGGAACGATGTTTAATACTGTTTTTTTAAGGGCTTTTTTTTTAAAACCAAATTTTGTATTAAAATGTAAAAAAATTAGACCAAACAGAGCAAAACAAATTGATGCAAAAAAAAAAAATTCAAGATAAATAAAAAATAAATTCTGCTGATGCTTTCAACCAAAAACTTTGGGGATTTATCAATTAACAAGTTTAAAATTATAATATCGAATGTCACACATAATGAACGCATTTTAAAATCAGATTCTTAAATTGAATAATAAAAAGAGTTAATTAAAGTCAAATATTGCATTAATATTACTTAACACATACGATAATTAATTAGGTAACACGAATTTACCAATCAAAATACGAAATTCCCCACCAAAAATTAAAGGGACAAAAATAAACACACCGACAACCAAAATTGATCCTATAAATTATTTGCCAAAATAAAAAAATAAAATCATTTTAATTAAATAAATTACCTTTCGAACCAAAAAATTCCTAACAATCAATCGCTCGTCAATATACTCTTTTAACCCTACCTTGCATTAGGTAATCATAAACAAAAAGGCCTGAAATCCAGTTCAAAACTATGGAAGAAGACAGCTCGTTTTGCGCAGTACTGCTCATTCAGCACCATACCAATATATCAGCATACCACCCGTTCAATTCGCCAAATTTCATGAAATAATTTTGAAAATCACTAATGGTTAATGGCTAATATCAAACCGCCATTCAATAAGTTCTTAAGGAAAATAAAAAAAAATACCACTCTTTGGTTATACCTATTAGAATCCAAGAGTTAAATAAAATCAATATTATTTAAAACCTATAAACCAAGTGGATTGGATTTTTTAAAAATCAATATACATAAATTAAATTTAAGTCTAATAGAACATCAACCAAAGATTTTTGGGCCTTTCTGCCATGGACCTCAACTACGTGAATTTGGAAGCCACCAACCCATCCAACAACCCATAAGGAAACACTAAGAAGATCTTGAAAAAAGCGTCAGCAATCTATTCAGATTGAACAAGTTTTCGGACAATATAACTTTATTATAACATTAATTATTATTTCCTTTGTATATTTTAAAAATTTGGGAAAAAGATTTTAAGAAAGCTTCAATTTAAAAAATAAATATAAAACCCCATTATGACCAAAATACCAGTATTTTCTAAAACATAAAATTTTTTTAAAACACGTCTCTTTTGGGAAGTGCGTTTACCTTATAAATTAAGAATTTCTAAATTGCCTAATTACATTTAATTTATGCTTTTCTTAGATTTAAGAGTGGGAATTTTTTTTCAGCTCCAGGAAAAGAATAATTTAAACATAATATGTAAATCAAAATTAGCTAATTTTGAAAAATCTCTCCGATTTAAGAATTAACTATCATTTTTACAAACCCTTGCTTTTTTTTTTAAAATAAAAATACAAAAAAGATTTCTTTTAAAAATTGGCTTAGTACTTTTTATATGATATGGACTAGTAGGTATAGGTGTAAGGGTCTCCTTTTATTGATACAAAAGCAGGGTGTGGTGTTTGGGGAAAAAAGCAAAAAACCTTTATCAATTTCCCAGTCAAAAAAAAATATCAAAAATATCTTTAAGTACATAAAAAAAATATTACCACTCATTTTAAAAAAAAAATATTTTAGTTTTGACCTAAAACTAAAAAAAAAAAATAAAAAGGTTATTTAAAAAAAATTAAATTAACTTCAAAAACAAATTACTTAAATTATGAAAAACTATATATATATTTAAAAAAGTCAAAGGTCGATATGCAGTCCCCGCGGAAGACTTTTTTCCGGACAAGGCCTTCGTTCAACCCCCGAAATAAATTCCAATTTTGGTCTTTGACTTCTTTAGTAAAACCCTTTAAAAATTTCCCTAATTTTCACTGAACGTCGAAAGTAAAATAATCTGTTTGGGGTTTTGCCTTGTCGATTCAAGAAGCGACTGGGACTCGGTAAAATGTGGGGATTGTATTTTAACACGTTTAAATAAGTTTATACTTGCATTTAAAAGGTGGTTAGGGGAATTTTTGGCTAGTTGTGGTTGGTTGTAAATGTAAGAAAATCTGACGTATTGTGCAATTCTAAATGTCATAATGCTCACCATTTTGAATAAAGACTATTTTTTTTTTTTAACCATGACAATATACCAAAATAAACATTAAAAAAAAAAATCGTTTTATTGCATCTAATTTAACAAACTAAGACTTTCTAATCCTAATTGAAGTTTGACTTCAAACCCCCGATTTCATTGAATTGAGTATTGACGTTTCCCTTTTAACCAAATTTTTCTTTTTTTGGATTTAAAAATTTTTCCCTTTTAAAAATAAAAAACTTTTTTTGTTTTTAAATTTAAGACTTCAATTTAGACTTGAGGATTGACCAAAGTCAAAAGGGAAAGCCGGAGCTTCGAGGATTGACTATAACATATACAAAAAAAACCAGCAAAAAAAGGAATTAAAAAATAGGTACGAAAAATTAAGGGGCTATATTTTTTTGAAGGGGAAAAAAAGAAACATTTTTAAATGTGAAAAAAAAAAATCAAAAGGGGGTTAAGTAAAAAAAGTCTTCCCACTAATTTTGTATCGGGTATTTAAATTATATTTTGATTAAGTTTCATATTCATATTGCTTTGCTGACGCCGACCTTAAAAAATTGTAGACCCCTAATTTGTTTTGTATCTTCTTTTTTTGTTGGATAACATATACATAAAAAATATTATTTTAAAATTTTTGTTCTTTTTTTTATTTATTTATTTTTTAAATTATCTTCTTATTTAAATTTCTACTGCTTATTGTATTTTTTTTTATAAAAATACCTCATACAATATTTATTTGTTTGGTTTAACAAAAAGTTAGTACCTTATGTAATATATTAAAATTAAAAATATGTTTTTGTTTATTAAAAAAAACTTGAAAATATAAAAGTCACTTACGATAACAATTATTTAACCGCGGAGTAAAAAATTACAAAAACTACTTATTCATTCAGTACTTTTAGAAAAAAAATTATTAGTTGGCTTTCAGATTTTTGTTGTCCTACCGTACGCTTTAAAAATAGCTATCATTTTATTACATCTTCTGTGTTGGTAATTGACGCCTTAAAACGTCGTGTAGCTTATGACAGTGACCTACCGGAAATTATTTTGGGTTATATTTGCTTAGACGCATGTTTTTAAAATAACTGTAGTAAATCACTTCTGTTTTAAACCGTTAAGCTAATAATAAAATGGATATAATTAAATGTATTTTGTCTGTATCTTGTTTCTACCTGCCACTGTACCTAAATATGTGTGTGGACTTATTAAAATATTAATTTTTGTAAAAAAAAACTATAAAAATTAAATTTTAATGTGCAACTAGAGTTAATTACTAAGACAGCCTGGGGGTAATTTGGGGACTAGTAAACCCCAGGGGCAGCAACGAAAAAGCGGATGAACTAGCGAGACAGGAACAAGACTAATGGAAAGATTGGTATAAAACATAATGGGAGATAAGGCACAAGAAGCCCAGGGGGCTGTGCTGCCTCCGGTAATGAGTCAAGACGGCTCCTAGAAGAACTACTAAAATACTGGATAACAAAGTAAAACAATAAATTACAATTTATAATATTGCTGTTCAGTGTTACCTACAGCAAATACTGAAAATGTCCGCCTTCCATTTCCACACCCCTTCTCACGCGGCGAATTATCAAACGGGAACTTTGGGGAAATTTTCAGGTCTATTTCTGATTGTATCACAAGCAATTATTATCCTATTCTACAGTTCTTCCAATGTTTCTATTGGTGTCACATAAACCATCAATGTAAGATGCCCCAATAGATAAAAATCTATTGTTTTTAGTCCACCCTTTCCAATTTATCTCTCTATTAGTGGTACTTCTTCTAATAGTACAGGCAATTCTCTTTGTAGGAAGCTTAGGTAAATTTCACCGTTTATCCTTATTGGTAAAAAAGGACCAATTAGTTTATCACATACAATACCCATCTATATATTTAAGGAAAACTATTCTTGGTTGCAGCATTGCAAGTAAACGTGGGTACTTTCATCACTCATCCATTAGTATTGCGATAACTGACTATATCGTCTCGCTGAAACCCTGCTTTATCAGTAAAAAGAATTTAATAATATTTCGGTAATACCATTCGCATAATTGTAAACAAGGCTAAAAATCTCTTGAATGTAATGTTTGCACATGTTGCACATGATATGGGTATAAAAGTTGTTCGAATAATACTTGCCATACGGTGCCGTTAGAATGATTACCCAAACAATTTGCAATGGTCCTCGTTACTAATACCAGTTTTAAAAAGTTTAACAACCTGTATCTAAGAAACTATGCATTTTTGGAACCATATCTATAAAAACTTTTTCTATATTTTTCAATGAGGAATTACCTCTTGACAGTACATTTTTTAAACACCCTGTATAATATAAATATTCCTATTTGTAATCTGTATGTAATAAGATCTTTTCTTATATATTTTTTTTTATGAAAGCCATATATTACATTTTGATACTTTTAATGAAGTATTTTATTAGTTTTTTTCGTGTAAGCCATAATTTAAATATTATATTCTACTGCTTTAAACAACTTCAAAATTTAGTTTTATGTTAATGGTTAATGTTTTTATTTTTTTCTTAGGTATTAAAATTATATATTTTATAAACTGATGTACCTTTATTTATGTTAAAATAGATACATAAACTTGCGTCAATATATTATTGTATAAGTCTATATTTAAAGCTGATTAACCATATTATATTTAAAATATTAACATAGCCATTGTTATTAGATAGAAATAATAACAATAAAATAAGTATATTGTGATATAATTTGCACTTCTGGATCTGCAACTAAAACCATTGCGTGATAACAATATCGCAGATAAAACAAGTAATGTGAATGAACTTATGTCTTAAAATAACACACACAAAATCTTAAAAATACACATAACCATATATTATATACTTACAGCCGAGTAGCCTAACTAAATTTAAATTTAAATTAGGTACTTTAAAAAAAACTTACCTTGATTTTTTCATAGGTAGTGCCCAATTCCAAGTGATGAACAAACGGATTTAACAATGGCTCGGTATCGCAATCGACTTGCGAGATACCCCCGACAAATTTGGCGTTCATGTTTATTCGATTTTTCCGATTTTTTTTTTAGTTTTCACACATTTCTTCGCTAAACTCTTCGTTTATACAAGACGCGAACGGTTCAAGTAAACAGTAAATTGAATGAAAATCCCTCCCATGTATAAATCAGCGTGAATCGAATGTAGTACACCTGGAGTATGAGGTTGCCAAGTCACTTTGTGGGAAATCCCTGATTGATTAATAGTGCTAATGTAATTAATTTAATTTTTGGCTATAACAGTAAATTAAAAGATATAGGCAGATCCTAAACAAACATGATTTAAAACTTTAACATAATAGTAATCGGTTGAATTTATTATTAAGAAATAGCGTGATAAGTAGTATACAACTAACCACAACCTAATGGTCTAAGAGCTAGAGCCGACAAATCATCGTCATCAGTAATATGGAGTTTTTCCCGTAAAACATTTTTTTACTATTGTTAATTATGTTCCCACGCAGGCTGGCAACAGAGGGTAGCAATAAGGGGTAAAAGAGCAAAACTTTTGGGAAAAAAAATCCTCATCGATAATATGTCAGCCATTTTGGCCACTTAAAGTTGAACCCCTAAGGTGTCTAAATCCAAAAGGACTGACAGTTGGGTGGATACTGAGGGCAGTAAAACGAGGTTAAATTATTCCGAGCGTTTTCTTTATACAGAGTGTTTTTTAATTGAATGTCAATATTTAAAGAGGCAATTTTTGGGTCTATTTTAAGAAGAAAACTTTTTATGAACGTATGTAAAAACCCCAAGTTTAAAAAATGGGGGGTTTTTAAAAATAAATAATTTTTTATTAATATTAGTAATACAACTTTGGATATTTTAATAAAGTTTGGCATACTATATATCGGGGGGAAATTTTTTTTTTTCTACTTTTTTTTTTTTCCCAAATGGCGTTCGTACGGAATTTGACCTTTTTTACTGTTTTTCCCCTTTAAAAAAAAAAAAAATTTTTTAAAAAAGAAAAGGGGAATCCCCCTTTTTTTTTTTAAACCCATGCATGGTTTTCGCTTAAAAAAATAAAAACCATTTCTCGCATGATCATAACATTCATAACAATATGGGTAAACAATATCACCATGCAAAGAAGTACCTATATTTCATTTTTCTAGGTGAAAACCGTGCGTTGGACTAGAAAAATTATGAATAGATTTTATCTCTTGATTGTTTTTAGTCCGACGCACTGTTTTCACCTAAAAAAAGTAAATTTAGATATTTTTCTGCATGGTGATATTGTTTACCGATATTGTTATGATTATGCATAAAAACAGTTTTTATTTTTTTAAGCAAAAAAAAGTTTTGGACAAAATCAAATTTTCAACTTTTCTTAGAAATGATTGGGGATTTCAAAAATATTTTTTATTTTAAAATAAATTAGTGGCGTACTATCAATGTCTGCCAAAATAGAAAGGTCAAATTATGTAGGTACGCCACAAGTAAAAATAAAAAAAATATATTAAGAAGTCTAAAACATTACCTATAGCATGTTATTAAAAAAATTAAAATTTTGGAAAAAATTCCACGAAACTGAAATTTTACACAATCAGTTTTTACGTACTAAACTTAACTAACTTAAATTTATATTTTTATACAAATTTCACTGGATATATTTTTTAAAACAAATATTTTATATTTTTGGGTCTATAATATTCAAAATAATAAATTTAGGCCCACTAGGTCAAGTTTGGGCCTGACCCACGCCCTGTATATATAACAGGAAAGAATTAATAGTATTTTTCCCCTCATCATACTATCAATATTGTTTTACCTAAAGTTGTGAATTGCAGATTATTCTAATTACCTATAAGAAAATTTAAAGGGGAAAGTTATTTTTAATTTTTTTAAAAAAATATTGTTTTTAAAAAAACGCCAATTTTTTTTTCTGACTGATTGATTGACTGGCTCATTGACTCATTGAAATTTTAAAGGGGAGAAACATTAAATTTGTTTTAAAGTAGCTTTTAGAAAAAAAAAAATTTAAAAATTTTTTTCGGGGGAAAACCCCCGAAACAAGGGTGGTAATACACATTTTATTACATTAATTACATTTAGGGATTATTTTGGAAGTTTACAATCTGAAATTAACCTAATTAATCTAAAGTTAGGATTGTTTTAGAATTTAAATCTTAGAAAAAACAACTATTTAATATAAGGGCTAAGTTCCTATCCGAAAATCTTAGCTTCCTAAAATACTGAGATGTAAAATTAGACCAATTTTTTTCTGACCTGGCAAGTTTCTTACTGATCTCTCTGCATTATTGATTTTTTTAAAATAAAACAAAAAGTTTTTTTCATTATTACAATTAGTTAAGTAAAAAAACTGACCTAGTAAAAAAACCTTCTATTTAAGATCTTATTTTATATAAGTATTTTTGGTGTAACAAATATTTGTGCAAATATTTTAAACGTCCTTTAATTTTCTACAAAAAATTCCCATATCTTCTCCTACTATTCTACTATTTGTTTAGAGAACAAATTTAATACAATACGGCTTTACCAAATAAAACGCAAAATACAGATTCGTATTTTAAAGAAAATAAATCTAATAATCGTCATGGAAGGTGTATTTGTATAAATATCTTTCAAAATTTTTAAAGTATTTATAGAATTTTAAGGATACAAATCTGGAAAGCAAAATGCACCTATTTGCTAAAATTTAACCAATTATTTGGCTCTTGTATTAAAGGAGTATTTTTAATTTTATTAGAAAACCTAGTGACCCCCCACCCAAAAGCGGCATATTTTTCTATTTAAGTAATATTTTGTCTAATAAGTGCTTTACAACATTACAAACAAGGTTTTATAGGAATAATATGGTTTTATATGCAGCCTCCCCAATCCCAAATCCTGGTTACGCCCATGGTAATGGCATACTCGACAAATATAAATAACATTTTTTATGCCATTTAATAAGAGGTTGTTTTTAACAGGCTATATTTTGTCAGATGTTATTTTGAATAAGTTACATTTTTGACAGATGTCGTTATTGACAAATTTCTTTTTGTCAGATGCTATGTAAAGGTTGTTATTTGCAACAAAAATAATTGTGGTTAATGTCTTTTCCGACAAACGTAACTTTGTAACGTTGGACATGTCATGTTAAATATTGTTGCACTGTCACCGCAGAACTACTTTACTAACCTGTTTTGCTTCAACACTTACGATAGTTATAATTAAAAAGGCTGAACAAAAAAGTGCCATTTTGTGAAAACACATATTAAATATTAAAATTGAAAAACACCTATTTATTATATACTTTTTATTTTTAAAGTAAGCAATATTTTAAGGTCTGGAATATTGTTGATCTGGCATATTTTTGTCTAGGCAACCGAACCCTGATTTAAAAATTAAAAACTGTGTATTTCATATTGGTTTTACTATTACAATAAATCACAAAGCAGTTTATATGCTCGCTTATGATTTGAGAATAACGGCGAAGTTAAATTAAACATAAAATTGTTAAAAGCCTATGAAATAAATTTAGAATCAAAGATTGCCCCAAAACAATCAAACATATAAATAATAATTTAATTTATTTTTATTTAAATTCTACTACAACAACGTAAGTCTACATAAGAGATTTTATTACACTTGGCAACGCAGCCAAAATGAAAGCCCGGCGAAAGCCAATGATAGCGTGAGTCAATAATTTCCTTTTGGTTTGGGGGGGGTTCCCTTGGTATTCCCTAAATTTAAAAACGTAGGGGAAAAAGGGTCGTCAGAGCAGACAGAAAAGAGTTCACTATATGTTTAATACAAGATTTGTCTCAAAAGTTACCAGATGGCGAAGATGTGTTTCTAAAAGAACATTTACAAAGCAAAGATATCTGTAAGAATATCTGGTTATACGGGGCGTTTCGAAATAAGTGTGCAATATTTTTAGGGTATATTTAACATGTCATTCCTTTTTAAAATGTTCTGTTTTTGTTTTGACACACTTTATTTTATTTTTTTTTTAGAGTTAGCACATAATATGGGACAGTTGGAGAGGTTAAAAACATCAGTACCTTACATTTTTAATCATAGGTTTAAACCATTTTTTTAAATTGCATCTTTTCTGTTTAAAAATAATATAATTTACGGTTAATATTGATGAATTGCACTATTTTTAAATAAAAAGTTGAAAAAATTTTGTGCTTAAAAAAATTTTATGCCAACCCCTTTCAAGCAATCTGTATATTTGGGGTATTTTTCCCAAATTATGCCCACTTTAGAATATATAAAATTTAGAATAGATTATATATATATATATATATATATATATATATATATATATATATATATATATAAAAATATATATATATATATATATATATATATATATATATATATATATATATATATATATATATATATATATATATATATATATATATATATATATATATATATATATATATATATATATAATATATATATAAAATAAAATTTTTTAAAATTAAAAAAAAAAAAAAAAAAAAAAAAAAAAGAAAAAAAAAAAAAAAAAAAAAAAAAAAAAAAAAAAAACAAAAAAAAAAAAAAAAAAAAAAAAAAAAAAAAAAAAAAAAACTTTTTAGGTACTTTAGATTTCCCAGCCTTCGTGGACAGTTTCAAGGTAAAAAAATACCTTTTAATAACAAATAAATAACAAAATTGGCAAATTAATCGTTATTTTTTAAAGAGGCTTATTTTAAATGTGAAAATTCCCCCTTTTTTCTGTTTTTTAAAAAAGTAATTTTTTTTGTTTTTTTAAATTTCCCCCTTTTAAAAGGGGGGGACCATTTTTGTAGATATCGACCTTAAGGACATTTTGTGCATAAATACCTATGAAATATTATAGTTTGTTGGAAAATATGAAAATTTTGGTAAACACCAAATATGAATGATCCCCCAAACCCTATTTAAGGACAAAAATAACCCCCTTTTTTTTTACGGGAAAAATTGGGGGTTTAGCATGCCCCTTTAGGGCATAAAGGGAAAACCCCCCTCCGGTGTTTTCCCCCTTTAAAAGGGGGAAAAAACATCCTTTTAAAAATATTTCTCAGGTAATGTTTATATATTTTTTAAATTTTCATATGTAGAATACACCTTAAAAATATTTTTTTTTTTCTGAGGTTGTTGTGTATTTAGTGTAGTTATATTTTTAAAAAAAATTTTTCCCGTTTTTTAAAAAATAATTGTTGGGAGACAGGGCTAAACCCCTTTTTCCTAATACTAAATATTTTTTAAAAAATTTTATTTATTACATAATTTATCGAAAAAAAAAAAAATTTTTTTTTTTAAAAAGGAAAAAAAGGGGGTTAAGGGGGAAATTTTCCCCCTTAAAAAAACCCCCTTTTTTTTACTGCCCCCTTTTTTTTTACTCTTTAAAACCCCCTTTTTATATTTTTTTTTAGTTTAAATTTTACCCCTAAAACTTTTTTTTTTTTTTTTTCCCAAAAAAAAAAAAAAAATAATAAATTTTTTTTTTTAAAAAAAAATTCCCCCTTTCCCAAATTAATTTTGATTTTTTTTTTTTAAATTTTTTAAAAAAAAAAATTTTAAAACCCCAAAAAAAAAGTTATTTTTAAAGTTTTTTTTGGGGATTGCAAATTTTTAAGGTCACAAATATATATTTTTTTGGATACATTGAAATATAAAAGCTAAATAAAATTAAACCTTTCTGGGCAACCCATTTATTTCAAAAAAAAAATTAAATAAAATTATAAACCTCTTTTAATGGGTAAAATTTGGAAGAAAAGTCGCTTTTTTGGGGAAAAAAAAAACCCGGGGGAGAACCAAACCAGACTTAGTGGGGGCTTTAATAAGGGAAAGGGGGACGAAATCACTTTTTTTAATTTTTTTGTGGTCGGGAGATTTTTTTTTTTGAAAAAAACCCCAAAAAAAAAGGGTTTTTAATAAAACACGTATTTTAACTTTCCCCTGCTATATCTTTAATAATGTTCATGCTATCAAGTTAAAAATTTTTTTTTTTTAAAGTAGAAAAAAAGCGCTTCAAACAACGTCCCACTTTAAACTGA
>JAHBCN010015205.1:0-21355 GCA_019359885.1 Listronotus oregonensis
ATTAAAGAAGGTCAAAAACCTTAACTGCATTTGGTTTTCCAGGGAAAGGTTATGGGAATTTAACCCCCATGATTTTGGTCTGCAATTGGGGAACTTTTAAACAATAGAAAGATAAAGTTTTCGGGGACCTTAAATGGAAAAGTCCTTTTATCTGGATGATATAATATTTTTCCAAACATTGGCGGGAACCTTCGAAAAAAAAGTCTTTTATGAGGTTGGGGAAAAGCAGGATTCCTTTGAAATCAAAATGTGAATACTTAAAAGAAAAAAAAAAACTTTTGGGTTAAATATCAAAAGACGGGATACACAGATGAAGAAAACTTATATCAATAAAAAAATTTCCAGTGCCAAAATAGTCAAAGATTACGGTTTCTGGTCTATGCAATTACTATCAAATTTAAAAACTTTTCCAAAGAAAAGACCTTTACAGAAGCGACAAAAAAAAGACATTAAGGATTTACCGGGAAAAATCAATTGAATGCCTAACTGTCTTAAAAAAGTAACCCGCCCTGTACTAAAACCCTCAACCCGGGAAAAAAGGGGATGTGAAAAGATCGACGTTTTTAAAGATGGCTAGGGCAGTTTTCTTAAAAGGATTTTTAAAGAATTTCCCCTTAGCCTAGGAGTGAGTCTCCCAAAAGCAGAAAAAAATATCCACCGGAATTTCAAGGGTTAAGCGCGATATGGGCGTTAACTTATTGGGCATCTAATTTTGAAAACCGGTGATATTTTCCCGCCCACCCACGCCCCTTGTTGGCTAAAACCCAAAAGGATTACGGCGGTTTTTGGCGATGGTTAATAAAACTATCAAATTTGACAAATAAAATAAGACCAAAAGCGGTTAATCCAAAAATGCTGACAGTGTTTCAGCACCCAGTTTTAAAGTTTGAACGAGGTATGATGATTCCCTACCTTTCAAATTGAACCAGAAAATTCCAAAACTTCAAAAAGAAGACAACCAACTGTTGGAATTTTTTCGGTATAAAGATCCAAAAATGCCCCAAAGGGATAAAAAACAAAAAATTTCGTTATAAATGGCCTCTTACAAAATAAATCCGGTCCAAATGGGAGAGAGAACAGTTTTCTGACACCTTATTGGTAAATAATATTCAAAATTGGAACCATTAAGGGGGGCCCTTTGGCCCCTAAAAGACGCTAAATGATTAAACAAAGTATTACTGGGATAAATTACAAAAGAAGTAGAAAGGTTTATCAAGGGCTGTCCAGATTTCAGGCCGGAAGGGCCCAAAAAAAAAAAAGCCCATTGGACTCTTACATCCTATACCAGTAGGAACACCATTTGAAAAAGTAAAATTGACATACTAGGACCATTTAGAAGGGCAAAAACGGGAAAACTTAATAATGGTCCAAAGACTATCCCTTACTCGTTGGGCTGAGACAGGGAAATTCTCCAATGGAAAGGCCCGGTCCTTACCAAAAATTTATTCTAAAAAAAAATTATAACCAAACTTGGAGCACCAAAAAATTTTTAGTGATAGAGGAAGAGGTGAATCAAATTGGTAAAAACTACTTCAAAAATGGGAACCTAAAGTCAAATTTACAACGCCTATGATAACAAAGGGTTCTGAAAGGCTCAATAAAACACTAGCAGACATGATATTCTATGAGTTGATAAATTTGGTTATGGGAATTAATCGAAAATATGTTTTTATAACAAATCGAAACAATTTTTTATTTCTTTAAAAAAAATTTTAAAATATATTTATATTTAAAAAAAAAATATATATATATATATATATATATATATATATATATATATATATTTATATATATATATATATATATATATATATATATATATATATATATATATATATATATATAAATTTTTATATATATATATATATATATATATATATATATATATATATATATATATATATATATATATATATATATATATATATATATATATATATATATATATATATATATATATATATATATATATATATTTATTTTTTTTTTCTTAACCACAATAGAGTTTTTCAATTAAGCCTGACAATTTTTTGGTTTTTTTTAATCATTTAATTAAACATGATTAGAATTCAACTTTTTAAAAGAGGTGCTATAAATTTTCTGCAAAAAGTTATCGTTTTATCCTAAGTCAAAAAAAATTTTTTTTGTTTTTTTAAATCAAATTTTTTTTATCATGCTTTCTTTAAGAAGTTAAAAAGTTATTTAAAAAAAACAAATTTTGTTTAGATGATAAAACCTATTTTTACAAAAGAAAATTAAGGGGGATAAACTTTATGTTTAAAACTTTATTATATAAAGTAAAAATTATTTTATTTGTTTCAGAAGTTATTTTTTTTTTTTAAAAAAAAAGTAAAAAATTCAAACACTACTTTAATTTTAGAACTGTTTTCAAGTTGGTGGATTTAAAATTTAACGTTTGTTTTTAAAAAAGTAATTTTGCTCTTAAGCAGTTTTTAAGTTCTTTATTTACTCTTAAAATCCTAACTTTTAATAAAACTAACCACTGGAAAAAAAATAGTTTAATATCAGGCAAAAACTTTTTTAAACAATTAAATTTTCCACAATTTCAAATAAAAACGTTTCCCATTTTTGCAAATTGAATGTACCACACAGTATGTAACTCTTTTTATGATGGTAGAAATACGAATATCCTTCTCTTGGTATAGGTATTTATAATCCATTTTTTCCTATCATCTGGTTATTAGATATGGTATTTTTATGTATTGTTTTATTAAAAATTTAGTCAAATCTTTTTTTTTTAAATTTTTTGTATAATACTGAAAATACACAAAGCAAATAAACAAACGATGTTACTTTTTTAGTTACTCACCCTACACCCACATTTATTCTTACTTCCAAATTTTTTAACCAATTCTTTGTCTTAAAATCAACTTTTTTTAAAAAAGAACAGCATGATATTATTCCTTTTAAAATTTAGAAAAAAAGGCAAGAACCAAAAAAAAACATTATGTTTTTTGAAAAGTTGACATTTAAATAATAAAATTGAAATATTTTAATAAAAACTGGTTTTTATTAAATTAAGACTTTAAATTTTCTAAAACTTTAAAATATTTCAACTCTCGTAATGATGCAATTTTCACGTTTTTAGTTTTTTTTGTTTATTAGGTATGTCATTAAAAGCTCCTTTTTCTGCAAAATAAAATTTTTTAAAAAACTTTTTAATTTCCTTTCAATATTGTTTTTTCCTTTTCCGACCAAATCCTTGATATCTTTGAAGAAAACTTCAAACGGAAAAAACGGATATAATTTATTTTTTTAAGGAGACCCCGAAAAATTATTTACTCAAATTTTAAAATATTTGTCAATAATTCAGTTATATTAGTTAAATAACACATATTTTTTGAAAAACATTACTTAAAAACATAAATGAAGTATGTGAAAAATAACAAACATTATATTTTTTTATAAACTTGATATTCTAAACTTTTAAAGGGGTATTTTTTACATTTTAAGCTACCTCTAAATTATGTTACCAAAAGAATAATACATAACTCTACTATATTTTACAAGTAGAACTTTAAAATATCAGTATATGATAATTACATAACCGCACTACTTCCGTAGTTTTGCAACGCGGAATATAAAATAATTGGATTGCTAAAGAGATTAAATAAATCTTTAACACCCTTTATGTCGAAAACAAAGGCCTGGCGGACTCATATGTATACGAATCTTTTTTATTAAAAATAATCAAAAGTTATCCTGTAAAATATCGAATATTTATTAAAGAACGCCCTTTACATATTTTTACATTATAATATACATTTGGGTTAGTCACATAAAAAAAATTATGAAATAATTTAAATTTAAATTTTTAGGTAAATATCGGAAAATGTAGCGTAACAGAAGCAAAACGAATAAATTAGCCAAAACTTTTTATTTAGAAAATTTCCAAATGATTTTTACGCCATCCAAATATTTTACCAATAGGATAATAATTGTTAATTACATTAGGTACATATTTACAAAAACAAATATTCATATACTCTTTATCCACCCGCCGCGCCGCGCCGATCTATGCAATCGAAAACATCATCACATCGATACATCGAATTTGGAAGAAGCGGGTTTTATTTTGTGGAAGAAGCTAAATAAAATATACATCAAATTTTGGCGACATACCGCGTTGAACATTGTTAGGACAGTTAACATACCGGTTTATTTTCGCGAGAAGCGGTAACGTAGGGGAAGGTGTTCTGTCGTCAGTATCTACGTCATTACTTTGTACCCAGTATCTACCGCTATCGCCACTGGTCAGGAGGAGCGTTAATAATGGTTATGTCAAATTTAAATTTAAAATAATGGAGGATTCGCGGCTTTTCTATTGTTTTGGTTCTGTGATGTTTTTTTTGCTATGGTTTAACAACTATGTGGATTGCAGATTTTTTGGTTTATTAGTTAATTCCCTAATGGATGAATTAATACAGTTATATTACAATCATAAAGGAAAAATTTACTTATTATAGTTGACTTGGAAACAGCTAATATTTTATTAAATGAAAAATTTGGTTCATATATTATCTTTTCGACTTATTTCTTAACTCTCCAAGACCTTACATTTAAATTTAAACTTAAAAGTGTATTAAACCATTAGTAGTAAGTTGACATACGTAAACCGTTTCGTTTTTGCGAGGATAGGCTGGTTAAACACGGTTAGAATGGTGGGGGAAATAACTGCTATCAACCAGTAGTTAAAAACGGTAAGTCGCGAAAATATCCATATAATATTTTTAATGCGGCTATAGAAAAATTGTGGTAGTGGGAATAAGCAAGTCTCCGCCCATCGTCTCCGCGTCCTTTCCCCCGACCTATGAAGGCGCCCTGTTGAGTGTAGCGTAAATAGTTTCTTAAAACATTTTTAAATTCTTAATCAAAAACATAACTTTTGCTTCCTACATTCATAAAACAATTATTTGTAGCTAGATTTCCAATAGTATCATGAAATGTCAATGTAAACACTGCTTTATATATAAAAAGAAAAAATTGCATTTCTAATACTTTTTTGTGAGATTATTTCAAGAGGATCTCTTGAAACAGTCGTAACAAAAGTATCTGAGTTGACTTAGTCTATCTACATTAAAAAAAAATGTCTAATGTCTGCGACGCTATTTTTTAGTGTTTGTCCTTTGATGTCTAAAATAACCGAAAACAGGAATTTATATACCGCAGCCAACATTAATAAAGAAATATTTTGCATCTGCAATGTTATTTGTGCGATTATTTCGTTTTTTGAAATAACATGGACTAACTATTGACATTTTGCTATTCACATACATAGTTAGATACCTGAAAAATAATAATAATAATATTGATTAGTTGTGGACAATAACACGAAATATAGCACCCTGAAAATAAAAACAGATTAATTAGCACATGTAAAAAATCAAAATACTCTAAAAAACCTGTGCCACAGCTTATAAAAGTAATTGGTACTTTTATAAACTAATGTATCCTGAAAAAATGAAATATCTAGTACATCAAAAAATATAATTAAAAAGCCCTGGAAAAAAACAGATTAAGAACTAAAATAACATGAAAAAAATTGTAATTAGTACATTAAAAATACTAAGGTTTCCTGAAAAACTACAACATTTAGTACATTAAAGAAAAATAATAAAACACCCTGGAAAAAACGAATAATTGGTACAAGTAAAACATTAAAGTACCCCATAAAAACATCTTATTAAGTGCCTGAACACCTGAAAGAAAACAGTTATTAATACATTTAAAAAACGAATTTATCCTAAAAAATGGAATGTCTAGTACATAAAAAAAGTTAGGAAACTGTGCGATTAGAGCACCCTTATAAAATGCGTACTAAAAGCTATAAATTCGACAAAAATCTGTGATAGAGAATTGAAACTTGTCAATTTGTAAATATTGAAAAAAATAGCTAATAGCATTTGCCTCCAAAGAAAAAAAGCTAATTATTCAATGTTGCCTAAGGTGCTGAGAATTTGTTTGAAGTTTGAAACCTCTTTTTTATAATATTGAACATCGAAAGGTAAACATCTATGTCGACATCGATGTTTGTGACATCTAACATCGATGTTAAAAACATCGAACATCGGTAACAAAACATCGATGTTTTAAAAACATCTATGAACATCGCCCAGCACTATCAGGACACCAGTAAAGCAGTTTTGGGGTAGAGATTGCCATTGATTTTTCGCGTAATTATCCCCGTAGCATCATAAAAAGGTGTGCCTTACTCCGTTATTTCAGACAGTTAAAAGAAGAAAACCTACTATCTGTATAATAAGACAGTTACAGTTTCACTATAGACGCACAAAACAATGCAAAATTTTTGGTTATAGGTTTGGACGCTCGCTTACTCGAGCGGGCGTCCATCTAAAAAAATTGATTAAAATACTTATAATTTTATTAAAAAGAATCTAATTTTTGCTTTTCCGATTATATTTATTAAGAAAACATAACAAATTATTTAAAACAAAAAAAAAATGGCAAAAATAACATAAATAAAACATTATTTTTCCCCTTTTGTACAGAAATTTTTGGTTAAAATCAAATTATTCTTTATTTTTCGTCTTATCAAAAATATTTCTATACCTTTTTATCTAGACAAGTTACTACAACTGACCACAACTAACCACAATAGGCAAGTAATCCACTAAAATTATTATTTTATATTCAAAATTATTTCGTGGGAACAAAGAACAATAATAGATAGACTTTAGGTTAGCCCAAATCAATTATTTTTCCAAAAAGTTTCACTTTAGAAGGGAGTTAGTTTTAAATATCCTTTAAAATACAAAAATTAATAAACAATTCTTAAAATCTTATAAATTAATTAGGTATACTTTTTAAAATCCAGCACAAGACACGAAAGATTGAGAGAAAGTACGTTCACACGCTGCTATATAAAGGAACACTGTGCCAAAGCTATAACAACGGTAATGGTAATTATAGTTTATTTCAGCTAAGATTTGAATTTAAAGCCGTTATAATTAATCATGGCGGACTATGATGTGTCATTATCTAGTTACTAAATATTTTCTTTGTTCAGGGTCGGATTAAGGTTTACTTGATTAAAATATTTGTCACGTCACATTTTTTATTACATAGTCGACGTTATGTTGTTCTTTGTTAAAGAAAAATGGTGTTACACCAATTATTATGAATAAAATTGTTTTGACTCTGCGGCTAAAGTATAGCTTTTCCGCCTTCTTATAGTCTTAAGTTATTTTTAGGCCAATATTGGAGTAGCCTAAACCCCCGAAACAGATTTAAGGCACCAACCCAAGCAGCTAGGGTTGCCACCTGTAAAGTAAGGAAATTAAGAAAGTGTGCCTGGGTAGGTGGGGAGGGAGAAAGAGACAGGTTAGATGTAAAATTAAATACAAATTTGTGACTAAGTATAATATGGTTTATTTTTTAACAAAGACAAAGTTTATTAATGTTAGACAACCAATCGGGCTTACACACGTCCAAAGGTTTGAGTACAATTTGCAAATATAATAAATAATAACAAGGAAAACATAGGTTCTTTTGGCTGGACCGAGTTCTTCATTTTGCATATAGTTTTTAAGAAATTGTCTTCTTAATAAAGATACATGTGGTTTTTCCATCAATGCTCGGCGATTATTATCCGGTCTATAAGAAAAGCCCATACTTTCCAATAGTCTATAAAGACTTGTTTGACTGCCATCATATAGCTGCTTTTCACGAAGACGATTGTGTAGCGTTGGTAATGTCACATGTAATTCTACAAAACAAAACATAATTATATTGTTAACTTAATGCAATAAAAATATTATAACACAACACTAAAGTGTACGGAAACATAAAGAAAACAAATTTTACATTTTTGTAGATTTCTAAAATTTTGGTATTAGCTGGAAGAATAGACCAAAGACAACTTGGTCCATTTCCTTTACATGAATGTCTAAATGTTTTTCTTGGGACAACTATCTTTTTCTGTTCAGAGGTGATACAAACATAAAAAGTAATATTTAGACCTAAGGTGGTATTGTGTGAAGCTAAACAACAAAGTTCAGTGTAGAAAACCCTCAAGCACTAAATGATGAAATTAGAGATGAATTTTCTCCAATAAATTTTAAATGGGTTGTGAAAGTATATTTATTTTTACCCCTTTGTAGGATAAAAAACCTAAATGCATAAAAAGTGATTTATGGCAAAAAATATTTTTGTTTACCTCTAATATTTAAAGCTGTTGAGGTTATTGTTTTAAAATAATAAAAAGGTAATCTCAACCAACCAAAACTAACCCAAAGAAACCAAAGATTACTTTAAAAAAATATTAAAAAAGTATAAATGCATTCGTGATTCGAACCAGATCCTACGGCTTACTAATTCCAATTCCGATTTCATAATGCTTTATTTGTATCTAATATATTTACAATTACAACTTAATAACCACATTTAATGAGTATAAATACAGTTTTCTTTGCTCTCTCCCCTTTACCTTTTCAGGTCTTGTGGTAGTTACAATTGTTTAGTGTTATGCAGATACAGCTTCTACCGGTCGTGACCTTTCAAAAGCTTTTAAACTCATTACTTAAAGTTTAAAAATATATGTTTTTGGGATGAGCTTTTTGTTTTGTATTTAGAAGTTAGTATTCACAGGAAAAAAGATAAAAAAAACCTGCTTAATTTGGAGTTTACTAATTCAATGCCTTATTTCCCCTAATCTATTGAGGCGTTGTAAACCTACTTTCGAAAATGGAATATGAACGGCAAAAGAGAGTCTCGCCCCACCCACACCTTGCCATTTAAAATTGGTTGAGCTAAAGTCTATAAAAATTTACATATCCAATTTAACATATAAATGTTATTTTTTAAATACATAATTTTTTAATGGCATTTCGTCTTATGAATATAATTTACCTGAAGAGGGCTTAAATCACAGTGTTCTACAAAATAGTTATAAACATTTTTTTACAAATTCTTGGGCCAATTTATTACCATGTTCAATCAGATTATATGATGATTCCTAAAAAAATACCCATATTAATGTTTAAACTATAAAACAGTACCTTTAATATAACAGTCAAGCAGCAAATGGTTTGCTAAGTTTTTAAAAATCATAATTATAAACATGGTGATTAATCTAACAGTATACTCTAACTTCCACTGTACCGCAGATCATAAATATAAGTTTAAGATGTTATTTAAAATTACCAATTTTCCATCAACATTCCCTTTGGAAGTACAGAAGATACAGTAATCATGATCATCCATTACCGATCCCTAAAAATATAAAAAATAAAATTAATAAAACTGTTTCTGCATGTTGATAAATATAACTTACTTTTTCAGAAATAAATAATTTCTGGTAAATAAAATAAAGTTCAATACCATGTATAATGTTTAACACTATATATAAATAATCAAGAAACACTAAATAATACGCAAACTATCAAAAAAGCACTAAAAGAGGCTAAATATTCCAAAGAATAAAGCAAAATTAGCATCAGCTGTTAACACGTCAACATCTGAAACAGAAAATAAAAATCCGAACAATCCGGCTCCGTTTAATGAACAGTACAAGTAAACTAACTTATGGGTTTATATCGTTCTTTAACAGTTCACGTGTATTAAAAAAAGAGGCAGATATAATCGTGTTTTAGATTATTTGTTTTTAATTGCCGGTTGCTTTTCTGGTCTGGTAACTTTAATATTTTGAGAACCTAAAAAAACGGTTGGCATTTATGACAGAAGTAACGGCTTTAAATTCAAATCTTAGCTGAAATAAACTATAGGCATTATGTTTAAAGGAAAT
Organism: Listronotus oregonensis; assembly: GCA_019359885.1. NCBI lineage: Eukaryota > Metazoa > Arthropoda > Insecta > Coleoptera > Curculionidae > Listronotus > Listronotus oregonensis. The sequence goes on from JAHBCN010015205.1 coordinate 9,785, forward strand.
AGACCCAATTCGTTTTAATAGTGATAATTTAAATTTTTATTTTAGAATTTGCGAAGAAAAGTAGATCTTTTTAAGTGCCCCTCAAAGAAAATTCTAAGTTTCAAAAGCGAATCCTCTATTTGGATTTCTTTAAATAGTTTTTCTAAAAACCATAGCCAGTTAAAATTTATTTTTTCACTCAATAATTTGCCTATGATTAACTTTCTTGTTTACCCCAATATTAAACAACCATTGGTATACAGACAGGGGCACCCTACTAGCAAAGATAATACTACTACGGATAAGATAAACCATTCAATGCTATATTTTCGATACCCCTAATGGACTTTGGCTAACGCGAGCCGATGGCCATCGAGAGATTTTCGCGCTATCCTTGAACGAAAGTTAAACAGTGTTGCCGGCAGCCCTTTACTATTGGCGTGATGAAACGCGACTGGAAAAAACACAATCCGTTTAGCCGCCCGCTTTCGCTACTTCGTGTTCCGACAGCCGACAGACATTGGCAATGTCGCACGGTTTGTTTCGTTGGGGCAGGGGTTACCGACTTAATTTTATTCGCATTTACGGAAGCATTGATATCTTCGAACTGATTCAAAACGCCCCATTTAAATTAACCATCTATTCGTAGTAGTATTATCTTTGCTACTAGGTATATAGCAATGGACCGGACGAATTTGCGATTACCCTCTAAGTACTGCAGCCGAGGTTCGCGCGACCAACCGGCGCGCTTTCGTTCAATCCCCAGTAACTTTGTAACCACGGACGGGTTGGGATGTACTGCCGTATTTCATATTTTTTATAATTATTTACGCATGTAGGAGAAAAAATTCGCTATTGTTTATCAGAGTTTTTTTGAATCAAAACAATAATAAAATTATTGTTTCGATTCTAAGGAAAGAAAACATGTTATTCTAAAAAATCCCAACTAAAAACTAAAAAAATAATTCTACATAAAAAAAATTAGTAAAAACAAAAAAAAATCTAAATAAATTAATTAATGAAGCAAGTATTCAAACAATCCACCGCCTTCCGCTAAACAATGTCCTAAGCGATCATCGAAACTTCTTCGAACATTGTTTAACATCACAGGTGTAATTTTTTGAAAAACATTGCGAATTTTTACACGCAATTCATCAAGATTCATAGCTCGATCATCCCGAAAACCATAAGTTTTGGATTTTGCATAATCCCAAAGAAAATAATCGTTAGGAGCCAGATCAGGAGAGCGAGTGGGCCACGGTATTGTAGCTCTCAATCCAGCAATAAGACGGTTTGGAAAAGTATTATTTAAATAATCCAAAACCAAACGTGTATTATGTGCTGGACAGCCATCTTGTTGAAGCCACACTTCATTAAATCGTCTAATTTCTGGAACTATTTGCTGTTGCAAAAGATCCAAATATTTTTGACCAGTTAAGTTACCATCAATGAATTATGGCCCAATAACATGGTTCCCATAAATACCGCTCCAGACATTTACCTTTTGAGGTAAGTTTAAACTACCTATCCTGAGACCAATAACGGGTGTGAGTGGGATTATGCCTACCATGGAGTGGAAATGTGAATTCATCAGTAAAGACAATGTTTCGAATAAAATCTTCATTTTCATTTGCCTTATTCATCATATTTTCACAAAACTCCATTCTCCTGATATTGTCCTCAGGATAAATTTCTTGGGTTTTTTGAACTTTGTATGAACAATACTTATTTTTTTTTTTAATATTCTCCTCACCGTTCTTGAACTTAAATCAGCCTCATCCGCAAGCGCACGTGTTGACAAAGTTGGATTTTCATTAATTAATGCCAACAAATTAATTTCTTTCGCTTCCCGTTCCTCATTTACTTCTTGGACGTTTTGTATTTTATGGTTTCTGGGAGAAACGCACCCGTATTTTTGCAAATTATTTATAATTCTTGAAATAGTAGTAATTGCAAGGTGTGGCCTATTAGGATAATTCTCAGCAAATATATTTTTACCGGCTTTAAAGAATTACCCCCATAATACCACTGAACAATTTTAACTTTTTCCTCAATTTGATAAATATTCATTTTAGGTTTTTAATGTTAAGGATTTTTTAAAAACACACGTGTTCTTACCTTAAATTCGCCAGGCGAAATAATTTTTATACATTTATAATTCCCAACAAACTGAAAATTGTGTAACTTTGTTGTTTCTTACTGAACAAAAAATAATGCATACACAAATAGCGAATGATTGCAAATTTGTTCGGTCCATCGCTATAGGGTGCCCCTGTCTGTATGGTTGTCTACATTGGAGATAATTTTTGATTATCTTGTGCTCCCGAATATTAAAGAACTATTGGTATATTACCGTTTAACTTATTGATAAATTGTGGCGTCTTTACCGCTCTTTTGAGTTATTTTTTAACTCTCCTCTTTACCCTAATAATAAAGAATTAATGGTATATTACCGCCTACATTATTGACAAATTGTGGCGTCTGCAACGTTTTTTTGTTCTTATTTAACTCTCTTGTTAACCCTAATAATAAAGAAATATTTTTTTATTAATGACTACATTAGAGATAAACTGTGGCGTCTGCAACGCTTTTTTGTGTTATTGTTTAACTCTCTTGTTTACCCTAATAATGATAAAGAATTATTGGTATATTACCGTCTACATTAGAGATAAATTGTGGCGTCCGCAACGCTTTTTTGTGTTATTTTTAAACTTTAAATCTTGCTTTTCCTTATTTTAAATAAGTATTGGTATATTATCGACCACATTATTAATAAATTGTGGCGTCTGCAACGCTTTTTTCTGTTGTTGTTTACCCTATAATGTATTAAGGAACTATTAATATATTACTCTCTACATAAGGGATAATCTATAGACTGTTTTCTATATTGAAAAATGTATTTGGCATCTGCGATGCTTTTTTTATGTCTCTTCCATAACAACCATAAAATACTATTAATAAAGTACTGTATATATTAAGAAAAAAATGTGGCGTCTGCGACGCTTTTTATGTATTTTCTAACCGATCTTCTAAAGTAACCTAAAATTTATTTTAAACAGTGCATTTAATATTTATAAGGTATTTTTGGCATCTGCGATGCTTTTTGATTAATTATCTCATTATTTATAATAGCAAAATTATTGTAGATACGACACTTTTTGTTACGAGTGCAACACTTTTTTGTTTTTTAACTAGACTTCTGGAAGAATAATTACTGACGCTAATGGATATTTAGGTACCCAAAAAATAATAATAATATAATTGTTTATTTGTGGCAATAACACAAAACATATTTGAAATACAACTACCAATGTAGACAGTAATATAGAAAATGGTATAAGCTATTTTTAAAAACAATATTTTGCACCTGCGATGCTCTACATCTACATAATAACATTTTTTCGCAAAATAAAGATTTTGTTAATGTAGACAGTAATATTGCAAAATGGTATTAGCTATTTAAAAAACGTAGCACTTTAATTCATAGAGTGCTTCCTATATTTTAAAAAATAATATTTTGCATCTGCAATGCAAATTAAGTATTTAGTTTTTCATAAGACCTAACAATAAAATTCTTTTTACGTTAAGAATTATCGCGTCTGCGACGCTTTTTTGTTGTTTTTAGCTGGATTTGTTATCAATCTTAATTTATACAGTTCTTCTTAATTAAAAAAACATGTACTTTGCATCTACGATGCTTTTTTAATTATTTATCTCCTTTTTCCATAATTTCGAAGTGCTATAGATACAGTACTGTTTATATGTAAAAAAAAATCTTTACCCCTTATACTCTAAAACAGAAATCGGACGAATAATTTATAACCTTATTGTGGTCCACATAGTCGAAAAAAACCCCCAGGGGGATTTGGTGTCAGGGGAACTATGCCATTAGAGCACCCTCGTAAAATGAGTACTAAAAGCTATAAATCCGGCAAAATTATGTGATAGAAAATGATCAGATTTACCCTCCTAGCCAATTTACTACACCCAACCGATAGTTAGGCACCCAAAAAAAAATAAACTTGTTAATTTTTAAATATTGAAAAAAATAGCTAATAGCATTTGCCTCCTAACAAAAAATCTAATAATTCAATGTTGTCTGTGGTGCTGCCAATGACTATTTTATAGTTTTTCCTAATTACAAAGGACTATTGATACAGTAGTATCTTTTTTAGAGAAATTAGGGCGTCTGCGACGCTTTTTTGTGTTTGTTTTTTAACTATTGTGTTCTCCCTAATATTAAAGAAATGTTGCTTTGTGGCGTCTGCGACGCTTTTTTATATTGTTGTTTACCTATCTTGTTCACCTTAATGTTAAGGAACTATTACATTATTACTGTCCAGATTAAGAAAAAATTGCGGCGTCTGCGACGCTTTTTTGTGTTGCTGTTCAGCTGTCATGTAAATATGTTTCTAATATTTTAGATTCGACTCCTGACGTAAGTCACAAAGACCAACCTACTGTTGTAGTAAGGTTTGTTTTATTAAATAATAAATCAAAGCAAATAGAAATTAGGGAGCATTTTTTGGGATTCATTTCAATATCAGATTCCACAGGACAAAGCTTAACCAATGTTTTATTGGATTTTTTGGAGACTCACAACATTTGTTTAGGAGATTTAAGGGGACAGGGTTACGATAATGGTGCGAATATGAAGGGTCGCAATAATGGTTTACAAAAAAAAATCTTGAATTAAACCCTAGAGCTTTTTACGTGCCTTGTGCGGCCCATAGCTTAAATTTAGTTGTTAATGACGCTGCAAAAGCGTCTTTAGAAATTAGAAATTTCTTTGCTATTGTGCAGAAACTTAACGTTTTCTTTTTTGCATCGACTAAACGTTGGCAAGTTTTAAAAGATGAAATCCCAACTTTATCATTAAAACCTCTTTCTAGTACTAGATGGGAAAGTAGAATAGATGCTTTGAAAGTTCTTGGATACAATTTGGCAAAAATATATGACGCTTTATATATTACTTCATTCTGATAATAGCAGAGACCCTGAAACCAGAAATATGGCAAATTCATTACTCTTAAAAATCAAGTCGTTTAAATTTATTTGTTCTATTATTACATGGAGTAATGTGTTAACAAAAATTAATATTGCAAGTAAAGTGATGCATGAGTCAGATCCTACACTACCTAATATCGTTGTAATCTTGGAGCAGACGAAAACTTATTTATCTAATATTAGATCAAATGAAGGTTTTAATGATATTTTAGAAGAGGCCAAAAAAATTGCCGATGATATCGACTGTGACCCTTCGTTTCCTCCGATTAATATTATGAGACCCCGAACAAAAAAGCGATTATTTGATTACGAGGCACCTAAAGACCCGGCTGACCAATTCAAAATTAATTTTTACTTTGTAATATTGGACACCGCATTATCAAAATTGAAAGAAAGGTTCAAGCAAATAAAGCAGCATGATACATTGTTTAATTTTCTTAACAGCCTATATAATTTCCTTCAAATGGATAAATCAATTAGATTTGCAAATTGTAAAGCTCTAGAGAATAGTTTATGTGATCCATGTAAAAATCAAAAAGATATTTTAGCTCAAGATTTATATGATGAAATTGACAATGTTGCACCCTACATTTCATCTGAAATGAACGCATTGAATATTATTAACTACCTATTCACAAATAACCTCATCTATCTATTTCCAAATTTAGTGATTTCTATAGGAATTTTCTTAATTACCTGTCACAGTAGCTAGTGGAAAAGGAAGCTTTTCCAAACTTAAAATAATAAAAAAATATTTACGATCCACAATGGGGCAAGAAAGGACTTATCTATTATTAGTATTGAAAAAGGGCTGTCAGAATATATAGATGTGTCTAACAGTGTTAAGACATTTGCATTTAAAAAGGCTAGAAAAGCAAACTTTACTGTATAACTTATTATTAGAAATAGTAGATATGTTAGTATCCTTGCCTGTATGTATGAATTATGTATTTATTTCTTTTTACATTACCATTAAGTTGTAACATTATATTCTATTAAATAAACTGTGTATATTTGTACAATTTTTTTTAACTTAAATTTACTTTATCTTTTTTATTTGTAATTTTCTAACAACTTTTAAATGAACCATCTATCCGTAGTAGTATTATCTTTGATGTTACTCGTTCGAAGTCCAAGACACAAATGACTAAGAAATTTTCCGGGTTTGTAAATGTCTTTCTTATCCTGATAATCGAGGTAGCAGTGAGTCATCTCTTTTGTGTAAGTTTGCTTGCGAGTAATATACATCTTTGTAAAAAATATTTATGTAACAATGTGTAAGTTGTGTGATTTTTATATGTACAGAGTGGGCGATAACTAGTCAGGGCCGAACTTACCTATGGGCGCACGGGGCGAGCGCCCGAGGCCCCCTACCACCGTAGGGTGGTAAAAAATTATTTTGTGAAAAAGTTTTAACGTTTAACAAAAGGCTAATTCATCTGGGCCAAATATCCAAGAAATAAAAAATATTTATTTTTTTATGTTCCTCAAAAATCATAATTTATTAACTGTAATAATAGCACAGTGTGTGGGGACAAAAAAGGTTTGACCTCCGGATTTTTTTGTAGTTTCAATTTTTTTTAAAAATTTGGAATTAAGTTGCTGTCACCCCCTAGATCAAAGTTTATATATGCCTAAGGTGTGCTTCTTATTTTTAGGGGGTCAAAACCACCCCTTATGCTAAAAATTAAAAAAAAAACATTGAAATAGACATTATATAAATTAAAATCATAGCTAAATATGTAGAATGAATACATTTTTATGTTGTAAGGTATATTTTACATTATATTTGTAACGATTCAACCCTTAAAAGTCACCCTTAGGAACGAAATTACAAAAAGTTTTTTTTATCTTAAAATTATTTAATGACGCTTATATTGTAGACATTTTTTTTAACTGTTTACGGTATAATAAATATTTAACTACAATAACTCAACTCTTAAATAACCACCCCTCATAAGATTTACAAAAAAAATGTTTTTAAATTAAAACGATTTGATGATACATAATGATAGTTCCGGAAAATGAAGCTAAAAGAATGGCAAAACCTCGCAATTTTTTCTCCTACATCGTTTGCATAAAAATTTGGAATTAGGCGCTTTTAACCCTCTACTTTAAATTATATTTTATCGTGATGTGCGCTGTTTGTTTTTAAGGGTGAAAACTACCCCTAATTGTCAAAACTTATAAAGTAAAATAACATTTTAAACCTTTAGATGGGTAAAAGTTGGTTTGGATTAGTTAAATAATGGTTGTTTTGTGTTTGAAATACGATTTCAAAATATTTCAACCCTTAAAAATGAACCCTTGTTAAAGCTAAAAGAAAAAAAAATATTTACCCTAAAAAATGATTAATTTATCATAGTGATTTAATTTTAGAATGCTGCTGCTTAAAATATAAACTCATTTCATTTTGCAACTTTTCTATCCTCATATATCAAACCCTATTATAGCTTAATTAAAAAAATAGATTAACCCCAAAAAAATTAAGAGCTTGACGGATTTATAAATTAAAAATATTATTGTCTGAAATATTACCAATTTCATTATTTGGCAAATTTTTAATTCTTAGAAACCACCCCTTACAACAGTGAAATTATTATAAACCAATATAATAAATATAAATAGGAAAAAATAGAATTACAGACGAAAATTATACCGGTAAAAGTATAAAGTATACCAGTTAGCCAGTTATATAGAATATTATGCAGATACGAATTTTTCGAAAAAAAATGCTTGGTTTTTTAAACATAGCTCGTTTAGTTTTATTGATATAAAGTTTTTTCAAATAGATTTTGTAGGGTTTTTTGGGAGTTTTAAGTCTATGTTAATTAAATCCTTTTAAATCCCTTAGTTTTAAAATGGGATGAGTTTAAAGACCTCGAATAAGGTGGTGCTCGCTCATAAATAGAGGCTTTAAAAGGCTATATCTCGCCAAATATTTTTTGTACAGAAAAATCTAAGTAACAAAAAATCTTTGTAATTAAAAAAGCTACAAGTCGGTACTTAGCATTTTTTCGTATCCCCAGTATTGTTAAAGTTATTTTGAAGAAAATGGCAATTTTTGCGAAATTGCGGAAAATCGTTTTTCACTTTAAGCTCCAATTTTTTTAAAATTAAGGGTTTTAAGTTGGTTAAACTTCTAGGATGTATTAATAATACATATATAAAAAGAATCGCAGAACGGTAAAGATAAATTTTAATTAGGAGGGGAATTAGGGGGTTGTTTGTAATGATTTTTTCGTAGAAAAAAATATTTTATAACATGTTACTATGATCCAATTTTTGAATGATTCAATTCAATTTAAATATTTTATATGCAAGATGTATATTATTGTTATAATATTATATTGTTTGTATAAACGTTACTGGGGTAGGGGCCCATTCACGAATTTGCCTGGGGCCATAGAGGTCCTAAGTTCGGCCCTGCAATAGTTCGTATCAATAGCATTCAAACTGTAAGATGTCAAAAAGGCCTTTTTTTACAAAACTTGCAGGCTTTAAAATGTATACAAGAATCTAATATTTTAAAACATGGACTAAAAAAGTGTGGAGCAAAAGAAAACAATATACGGTGGATTAAAAAAGTGTGGTGCCAAAGAAACAATATAGGGTCGACTAAAAAAGTGCGGAGTAAAAGAATATATTTAAATGTTGCTAAGTTTCGGACTTGATGCTTCGAGGTCAATTGCTAACTGTTAGCAATTGACCTCGAAGCTATCAGCATCGAAAATGCCAAATGAGATTTTGGCGAAACGTCTGCAAACTCCGAACAGAAAAAACAACGAACGGATGTACTCCCGGAAAAACAGTTCACATTTTTCCATCCGTGAATCTATCATAAAAAAAAAAAAAAAAAAAAAATATATATATATATATATATATATAAAGGTACTAAATTTCTTGGGTATCGGTCCAGGGAGGGCTAATTAAAGTGAAACACTTCTTAGTTTAACGAGCTTTCGAAAATATTTATTTTCTTCCTCAAGTCTACAATATGGAAAAAAAACATACAATCAAAAAAGGCAAATCTTTCTCAATTTTAGGTATACTTCACTAATGCATTATTTAAAAGTTGTAACATCCAACAGCTGAGTTTTACAATATATGGTAACAGGATATTATTTAGTTTTGAAAAATGCATATTAATGTTTCTTAATAATTAAGCTGATACATTTTTAAAATATTTTAATTGTTGTTAAATGTAAGACTAGTACAGAATGGATGGTTTCTTACCACTTTATTCTTTCAGGGTTTTTTTAGTTTAACATGTATTTTTTAAGTTATTATTTTTTGGAATGCGAGTATAAGGTCCGGGCATATCTAGGTTAAAGTTAAGATATTGTTAACTTAACTGGAAGATATATTTTCTTATGACTGAATGTGTACGTAATATGCAAAGTTGAAAAATTAGTAATGGTAAAAAATTAAACAGTAAATATGTAGGAGCTCCGTGATCATTAAGACACTACATATTTACTGTTTAATTTTCTACCATTACTAATTTTCAACTTTAAATATTACACTTTCATGAAAAAGCTCCAGTTAGTTACAATATTACAATTGCCGAACTATATCATTCAAATTAAAAAAATACATGTTAAACAAAAACTCTAGAAAAAGAATACGAAATCCCATTCGTCTTTTCTTATTTAACAATAATTAAAAAAAATTTTAAAACAGTATAAATTAATCCATAAAAAAATAATATCTGTTACTACGTCTATTTGTTATGTTATAACTCATAAATAATAATTTAGTTTAAATTACCTAATGTATGGCTGAGAAATTATATTTTTCCATTTACAGTTCGAGGAAGAAATTTCAGCTCGTTAAAAGATTTTCATACCTACTTTTTTTTTTTTTTTTTTTTTTTTTTTTTTTTAAAAAATTTATATATATTTATATATATATTATATATATATATATATATATATATATATATATATATATATATAATAGAGTGAATTATGGTTATTTGTATTTAGTTTTATATTTTATGTCACACAGGAAAAAGCTAGGAAAAAACCTGTTCGCTTTAAATCAGGTACAGAGCGCGCTTTGCCAATCAAGTTGGCAATTTTAAAACACAACAGTTTTTAATTATGGTTTGCAGTCATACTTTATTTACATTACCATTCGTACTATTTTTCGTTTCTATCATTCATCAATTTATGCAGAGTTTTACTTTGTATCGGTTAGTTTGTTTACTTCCGTTTTTTGTAGGTTAACTACCAAAAAAAAAAAAAAAAGAACGGTGGGTTGTTTAAGGTGCGTATTCATTTGCAACAAACACTCCGAACGAACAAACCGCGCGCACTCTGCAACAAACATTTTTTCCAGCGCGCGCCGAGCAACCTACAACAAACATTTTTGCGCGGAGCGTTCCGTCTGTTCGTTCGTTGCGATTTCACTAGTAATTTCTGTGTTTAGTATCAGTCTGTTGGTGTTTTAGGATGGATGCAAACGATATTGCCGTAGCTGCTGGTGCTTTTTTAATTATAGAGGCCGGTTCCAATGGATTCTGTCCCTTTTGCTTTTTCCCATCGAAAACTTGATAGAAGACTTTCCATTTTAGTTTTCACCTCTTTTGTGGTACTCCCCATTTTATTTGAAATCTCCACCCAAGCATCATGCTTTTTTATTTTACTATAATGACATTTATTTTTTGGATCCCATAACACGGGTTGTCTTTCATACTTATCTATCAGTTCCAAACATTTTTCCTAACTCCAATCCATATCAATTAATTTTAAAATAAGTATTATTTATATCAAATTAATAAAAAAATATCCAGCAAAAACCCGCGCAAAAACCACTGCGCGCGATCCTCCAAACTCCCGTACTAACTGAAGACCACAAAATACGAAAGGAAAAAAGAAATGTCAAGTTCGTGTATCTCGTTCGCAACAGTTGTGGAAATATGGCAACGTTAGATCTCGGGTGGGCCGATAATCGCATCCTATTTTATCAACAGGTTTTGTGATTCATTATGGCTGCCTTTTATTTATTTTTAGAAGTTGCCATTTTATTTTACATTTTCTAATATTATTTTATTAAATAAGTAATCTGAAGTGCCGGCAGAAAATGATTCTTAATTTTTATTTAATAATGTTATAAAAGAAAAAATATGTTGTTTTTAGTACAGGTGAAAATAGGTTATTAGTGTTTGTTTTCTAAAGAAAGATTCAGTTAGATTTTAGAATTTCAGATTACCTGCAAATAAAATAGATATTAGAAAATGTACAATTAGGTTTTTATGAATAAAAGCACCCTTTTTTTTTTATTTAAACCCAAAATCTTAAGCAAAGTTTTATTTTACATTTTTTTAAATACAATATACAAAAAAATAAATAATACATAAGATTCTATACTCTAAAATAACAATTTTTAATTATATACAATCTCTAATTAACAACATTACTTATATATTTTCAAAAGTTATCTCCAGTCAAGATGGAAGATTCACTACCTATTATTCATAAGAAATCTTTAAAAAAAATTATTAATGTACCTTATATTACTTACTTAATAACTTCTTCCTTTTGCTGTGCCATCTCATTTAAAATGTAGGCGCCCTCTCGC